>JAMAGW010000074.1:0-36332 GCA_023626355.1 Penicillium sp. S1602 | reverse complement strand
ATCCTCTTCTTCTCCTCGTCGCTACCCAATATTACACTACGTACCATATTGTACTGCTTCCACTTTCTCTCGCATACCAAGTAAAATGCGGCCTCACTACATTCTTGTCTATGTTACCGGCGTGCTTTCCTTAAGCGCGAATCAGGTCTGCGGTGACAACGTTGAATGTGCAAATTCATGTGAAGGAGGCAGATACCATATTGTGTCGAGCCAAAATGCGACATATTTCGGCTGCAAATATGATACTCAAGCTCCAGACTACAAAGTGATGACCTGTGGCAATCCCAACCTCATTGCCATTGACAGTCCCACTAGGTCCGACGAATTCGATGTTGATGAAGCTGCATGCCAGGCTGCGTCAGGGCGTTATTGCAATGACGGTTGTATTACACTCAAAAAAAACGCGGCGAACTTTAAGAAGGCTTGCTCGGAAGCCAAGTGGGAAACTGCAGAATCCATAGATATGACCTATGATAAAGCGAGTCGCAAGGCTACCTGTTAGCGATTGAAGAATGTATGGTTAATTTCATAGGAATATCTCGGGTGAAGTGTCTCAACTGTGGATTTAAGTGATTTCCGGCGCGGGTGACTTGGGACCGCTCAATAAATGATCTGCGCTGAGGCCTTGGCGGTAGGGCCTAAAAAGAGGTTCTCAGTGCATATTGTTCAAACCGATGTCGAGAATGGCTAAATAACTTAATTCCCAATTGTCGTTCGTTATTACGTCCAAGACGCGCTTCTAAATTACACCCGAACGTCCTATTTTACTGCTCGTCCTGAGAATTACCTACTCTTTATCTATCGCCTGTCGCTATGATATTCTTTATCATTATCGCAGTTACAGCTTGCGCTACGGCATTTGTTCTGCCTTGCAATGACGGTGAAGGCAATGGAATAACGACCCTCGGTGAAGCCGCTGCGTAGTGTGGCAACGACCGGGTAATCGCTCGCTGCCATGCTTCTGCAAACGCGTTGAGTTCTTGTCAACATCGACAAATGTACGTGTTACATGGTTACGGACTGATATAATTAGCTTTGCTAACTAAAGAAATTAACACAGGCCTCCAGGTGCCTATCGCCACGGCATGCATGGCCAGATTGCATGCTGCACCACCGATAACATTGTATGGCTCTTCCTGATGTAAATTTTTGCGTCATAAGTGTTCTGCTAACAGCAAATATAGAATGAATGTCCTGGGCATTACTAGTGGTATACGTAACCTGTTGTAGACGCAAGATGAGAATTGGGAAGGCTTCAGCCTCTTGGATTATGGCCAATCTAGCATCAATTTATGAGGACCAAGGCCGGTGAAAAGATTCTGTATAGCTTCATGTACAATTAATAGGATGAAAGGGAACAAAACGAGGCTCGGTGGGGATCAACCCGATAGATTAACGAGTATGTAGTTAGATAGGTGACTTGTGTGCGACTAGCGGACACCAGAGGCACCGAAATGGATGGGAAAAGTGTTGGCCTCGGAAAAGTAGCGACTTTAGCGTTTATTATGCCTCAAAGTGATTAGCTAGATATGGATGTAGGTCTCTATGAATCATCTAAGTCAGGGTTGGCAGGGTAGTGAGACATCATAGCTAGATAATCCCGGAGAGCTCAACCAGGCCAGGAGCATCTAACGGGCCCAGAGGGAAAAGCGTGGAACTAGAACCAGTATTTGCCTAAGACGGGGCCAAGGGCAGTCAAATCCCACGATTGAAAGATGCAGAAATGCAAGAAGCAAATTCAGTGGGTGATGGATTCCAACATCTGCTATATCTAAGAAGAACCCGCATGACTCCCAATTCTGATTCCCATTGGCAGAGTCTCGAAGTAATGGCGTTTGAGGCTCTATGCACCCCCAGGGTTTGCTAAATGCAGAGATTCAGACTGTAGGGCTTCTCTTAGCAACTTCCAGGGCCTTGATAAATATGGATGCTCACCTTCAATAAATCTTTGGCGGAGCGTGTCTCGGATTTTTCGACGAAAGAACGCGCCGTTGCGGACAAGGCCGGCATGATCATATCCCAAGACTCACGTAGTCAGTTCGTTCTGTCTGCAAGGGAAGTTGCAATTGAGCCGATGGCCCTAAGGTCTATTTGTGAAGAATCAATAGGATAATTTTCCAGTAGACTGTCACCAATATTTGCTAACCACAGTCAGCGCAAGTATCACTTCTGAATGTAATGGTACGCCTACCGATTTTGATCTCACCCGTAGATGTTAAAAGTATGTTGCTGCAATCCAGCGAACCATGTATAATCTTCAGATCACTATGAAGATAGATGAGTCCCTGAAGAAGCTCCTTATAAATCGTGGCTATGTCTGCCTCGATAAACTCCACTGTTCCGACGACACATCCCAAAGATACCGCGAAGTGTTCATAGTCATAGACAAGGTTCGTCTTGCCATATGCTTCATAGCTGTCTTGGAGACCAATTGAGTTCTTATGAACAACAGGTCTAGCCAAGCGCAACGCGTGGACATTTCGTGTCGGTCGTTCTTTTATTAGACAGACTGGTAGTGCTTCAATGTCTTTAAGCGCTATCACACCTGGTCCCGCTTGGTCAATATTATATGATTTGTGGTAGTGAGGCGTTTTGCCTTTTTTTGGCTTCCCCAAACCAGTATTTGGAACACTTGGCTTGATTGGAATCCCAAAGCGGGTTAATTCCTTGCTACCTGAATTACTTCGTGCCGAGCTTATCAAGAGGTCTCTCATCTCTCGCAACCCCGAAAAATGGAATTTATGAATCATTGATTGCTTCGGGACTCAATTATATTCAAGCTGGACGCTGAGAGATTGTGTGGGACCTTCTCCTTTGCTGTTGAGATTGTTCTGGTCGCGTGGGGCACAGCTCCGCTAGTACAAAGACATGACATCAGTCATTCTAGAAGCTGAGATGGGCACTTTCCTCACTCGGAAACATCTGACGCAGATATCAATCGTAATTTGAGCATAAAATTGGCTAAACTGATGAATGAGGCCGAGTGGTATGTCTCAAGAGGGCTTCAGCGAATTTGGTATCTAAATTACTGATGCAGCGCGTGATATAGGCATCAACATGAAAAAGATACCTCTGAAGACATCAAGTCATTCCTGAAATCGGCTTTAGAAATATGTCAGCAATCTCCTGGTCCCGAGTCAATCCAATTGTTGACAAATGTTCACTACGGCCTCGCAGCCGCGGCCAATGAGACCAACGATTCCTCGTCTTGCCTTTATCATACGAAACATTTACTTGAGCTACATATTGAGGCATATAAAGCCACCAACCTTGAAAGGAGGGTGATATAAGGCTGGCTATTGCACACAATGAATATGGCATATCTTCGGTAATGAACCGTCAATACAAAGAAGCGATTTTTGAATTCGAAACATCGATTGCGGTTTACCGCGGGTTAGATTATTATTGGCCATCGATGGATACAAACCCCCAGACGAACATGGGATTTACGTACTGGATTATGGGTCAGCATGGTCGGCCTGAGGAGATTTTACGAGACCTTCTAGCCGCCAGGGAGCTGAGGTTTGGTGTCAATGATAGGGAGTCATATAGGTATGAATAACAACCCTTGAATTTCAAACAAGGCTGTGAATAAATTCTACTACATAGGACTGGAACGGTACCAAGAAGATAGCAAAAAGGGCTAAGTAGAAGGCATTTCCCGTCAGTGATGGAACATAGTAGACATAGGCTTCGGTGATGGGACAGGTGGTCAGAAATGGAAGGCACACGCTTACGGGATGTTGACGCTTCCTTGTAGCACACGACGTTATTCTCTTCACGACACCCTGCTTGCAACTCTCAAATCCACATAGCTTTGAAGTCTCTATTGTGAGCATTGATTTACCATCCTCTTCATCGCCGAGAAGGTACAATACTAATACGTGTTTTCGTTGGGGCCAGGTTTCATCTCCCTCTCTTGGGCAGGCCTAGTTCGTTTTGTCTCTCTCCGTCCTCGCTGAGGTTCGGTTCGTCTCGTCTCGCCTCTTCGCGTCCGTCCTCTCTGAGGTTCGGTCCGTCTCCTTCGAGGTGAGGTAAGTTTGCACCGTTCCCAAACTTGCGCCGCTGGGTAAGTAAAGTTGCTGACCAAACCTTTTCGGCCCCGACACTCCTCAATTCTCCATTTTCTACCTTCATCACCTCATTCCCACCACATCCAAGATGAGTTTATCTTGTGACACCGAGAATATCTTTTCTGAATTCGAGGACCCTGAGCGCCAGGACCTGATCGGTCGTGTTCTGAAGAACTTAGGACTGGCGGATGGGGATTCTGAGGAAGAAATCCCGCGGGGAACCCTATTCCCGCTTTGGTTTGCCGCAAAGGATGTGCTTGAAGACCTAGCAAAGCCATCATCAGACGCTAGATTGAATCCTTTACAACAGGACGTGGTCACAAACTTACCACTTGACATTCCTTCTTTTTGTAAGTACAGCAGCATGGATTCTTGACTCAAGCCTAACAACCTCAAAATAGTGGTCTTTTCAAAGAAGATCCCGTTTGCAAACACCCGTGGCACAAAGCGCACTTTTTCCCAGGCCAGTGCTACAACCTCCCCAACAAAGCGCGATCCAAAGATCGTTGAGAAGGTGGGCTTATCAGGGAGCTAAAAACGAGGGCAGCAGTAATGATACTTCCTTCTAGAGCCTCGCCAGAGACCGCGAACAATGCCTAGTCACATTGCGGGGTGCCCCAACACTTGAGTTAGTACACATTATCCCAAAAGGATTCTGTGGAGCGTTCGTGCGACCTGACAGGAGTAAATACTGGAGAAGCTTGCGGAACTTCTGGGGCCATACACAAACGGAGAAATGGGAGGCTGAGCTGCTACAGGGCTCACATACCATCAACACAGAGTTCACTGCGAACATGATGACCCTTAGCAAGCAGGTCCCTGAATATTGGGGATGTGCAATGTGTGCTTTTCGACCGGTTTCGGTGAACGAGGCTCAAACTATGATGCAAATTGCCTTGCATTGGTTACCAATGTTGCCGCCCAGTGTCAAGCGAAGTGACTATGTTTCGCCTACCGAGAACCCATTTAGTGGGGACACACAAGAGCTCATAACTCTCCCCACTGCCGGGATTGGTCTCTATAACTGGGAGCGAAAAGTGGAAATGCGATCAGGCGACATCTTCACTGTTACCACGGATGACCCACTGAGTCGACCTCTCCCTTCATGGGACCTGCCTCTCCTCATGTGGCACCTAACAAGGATCTAATTATCTACCCGGACTACCCTGAAGAGGACTGAATTGAGTAGTGAGCCGCCCACGCCTGATCCGTGGGCACTAGATGACCATAACCATGGACATGCTGCTGTGTGTTGTTTTTTGTTTTGTTTTTGCTTTATTACCTGTTACGTAGCAGAGCTGTAGGAATAGTAGAGCATGATCTAGACGCCGTAGAATTGCACTGCACGGGAGGGTTCTTTGGCGGGAATTTCATAGATCGGCTCAGAAATACCCCTTACCAGAAACTGTGAGACCACCTGCAATGCTGGGACTGAGTTTGATTAAGAATTTGAGCAGTCAAGGAAAGTAGGCCATATCGCTTTTACAACTTCAAACTATGATAATTGGGAAGTGTACCGTATTGTGCAGATATATATATGCTCGCAGGAGATCTGATCAGAGGCCACAAAACGATGATCGGGTTTGAATATTTGACGATGAACTCTTCAATAATACTAGTATAAAAAGTAAAGTCACGGGAATTCAATTTGTCTCATTTTTGAGGCTCCTGTAGGCTGTAGCCTAGACCCAGAATCCTATCACGTGACCCGACAGCGCTTAAGAGTCAAGAGACGCAGAAAAGAGTCGACGTCTTGTCTCCTTCGTCTTTCTCCGTCTGATCTTTTTTTCTCCATATTACGAAACTAATTCAGTATATTAGAGCCATGTACATGTAAGCAGGAATATGAAGTTGAAGGTTCGTCGGCATGAAGACGTGTCGCCCCATGAGGAGTCTCAGCATCATTTAGGTACGGCACGAGTAAGTATAACAATGAAATATATTCACCAGATCCACTTGGAACTGTACTAGGTACCATTGGTGCCAATGCCCATTTCCAAACTGAAGTAAGCACCAATTCTATGCACTTGCTAAGTAACATGCTTGAGCGAAAGGACAGAGATTAAACGAGATCTTGAAGGAAGGAGCAATGTTTCGCCACGGACACGATCCTTTAGAACAGAAAGGGAGAGAAGGAGAGCTTGGTCAGTTGAATTGTCGACCTCAGCTCGAACTAGAATCAATGTCTCGGGACTTTCCTCGTGCATCTGCATTGATAGATATGAGATCCACCTCGCTATCAATCGACCTGCGAAATGTCCACTTAGTCTGATTCCACTGACCATTAAAGCAGATGCCCGGATGGAGAACTGTCAAGCATAAAATGGCAATCACGACCATGGCCCCCTCCAAAATCATGAAAAGAACTTGGTTGTTTGCCAACGAGCTGTGGAATCCACCCCTCAACTCAGCTACTCGGAATACGGACCGTACAAATATAGTAACAGTCGCTAAGGCCAGGCCTGCACTCACGATTAGTAATTAGTCAGTTCAAAAAAGGGGGACAAACTTACCAGCGAGGAATGCTTTCCATCTAAAGCTGTTTCGAAGTTCACGCATATTTGCTGCCTCGTTGAGAGAGTCCGGATTATCGTGCACACTCCATGCATATTGGAGACAAAGAGCCATAAACAGGACGAGGGAAGCAACCTGGCTTGCCAAACCAGCGATCATAATATTGACGCCAGTTTGCGCTAGATCTTGTTGATCAGCGTCAGCGATTGAAGTGATAGCACCACCCGCGGCTTGACAGATCAGGGAAACCAGATCACAAAAAACGAAGAGCAGGGTATACGTGCGAGGTCGAAGGAGCGATATCTGCTCTCCATAGACTATCACGATTCGTCCAAGGCAAATGTAGATTGATGCGCTGAAGAAGGCCGGTCCAATGGTGAGGCAGATCAGATATCTAGATATTTGCCGTTTGTGTGAGTTTCGAGTGAGTGTGGGAGGAGATAGGACATGATGACTCACTCTAGGTATGAGCTGAAGACAAATGGGTTGTTGTGCAGTTGTACTCTTCCCAGATATCCGATGATTTCGAGCACGAGGCCGCCGAATAACCCGGCTAAGAAGCCCCAAGTCTTGTATCTAATACCCAATCCAAGTTGCATTACCAAGAAGACAGCAAAAAGGGCCAGGTAAAAGGCATTTCCTGCCAGTGATGGAACATAGTAGACATAGGCTTCGGTGATGGGACAAGTGTTCAAAGTGCAAGAATCCGAGTCTGTTGAATTTCCCATATCGATATCAACTGATTCGTATTTCTTATTTTTTTTTTCTCTTGCCTGTTCTAGAGGTGTGCAAACGCCTTTTCAACAAAGATGCTAATTATTTAATAGTGAGTGGCTCGCCTGTGGCAACCTATATGTGTCTAAAATAGAACATTTTCTTTGTCGCGGACAACAGTCAACAGTCTGTACCAGATAGTCCGTGTCCGTCGGATATTTCGGAGATCGTGCCAAACCATAAGTCTAGATCTACATGTCTCGTATGCGCCTGGCGTTTTGGAATAATGTATGTCTGAGATAATACCGTGACATATTAGAACCGCCCCCACGTGGGGATCGGGTCGTTTCCCGGAGCTTTGCCAAGAGATCGGCCGCGTGGGTCAGACACAAACAAGCAGTCTCCTATGGACACGGACACGGACATGCGGAGAATGAGTACGGACACGGAGATTTCATATGAAAACCTCAAATATATGTGCTTGGCATGGCGCAGCAGCAGACTTTGTTTCAGGATGCCACCGTGCGCCTCCAATGCCCGCTGAATCCTTTTGCTGCCAAGAACTGCTAAAGAGAGAGTGGGCAAGGAATCGGTCACCATACGGGCAGTGCTGAGAACGCCCTTCAGAAACGAAAAATCAACTCGAGCTAAAATGTATTCTTCCTGCGCCAACCATGTCGAAATCTTAATTCATACCGTTGCACAGAACTGTCCCCCTTTCCGCCCCTCGCAGCTCTTTTGCGTCTCTTCTCTTTGGTCTTGGAGCCATCTACCACGGCAATACCTTTTCCGTTACATCCAGTACAGTTTCTATCAACAACATGCGCAGTGATGCGATGAAGAAAGATGGCAGTCCTCATATTCTGAGATTAATCGCCAGATGGAAGGCTTCCATTCCAGTCATTGCATTATCGCCCTGGGCTCACAGTATCTCTTGGAGAGCACCTTTAATCATGATCTCGATTATCTGTATTTCTGCCCTGTGCATTTCGTCTATACACTCATCGATAAAATTTGCATCTGCATTGCAGTCCGACTCATTCAATGTGGACACTATTTCTGCAAATATCAGTTCAGATGAAGGCGGCACTCCGTTGCCGACCTCTGGATCCACTTTAACAGCGCTCATTCCTTCAAATAATATATTTACGACACCCGAAAATGCAACAGAGGACATTCCAAGGATTATACACCGTATGTGGAGAGATTTGGATACCAATACACCAGCTGAATGGACAAATGCCACCAACTCCTGTCAGGAGCAAAACCCCTCCTACATACAATATGTTTGGACAGATGAGACAGCAGACAAGTTCATAGAATCCTATTTTGCATGGTTTCTCGCAACATATATGGAGTTCCCACTGCCACTGCAACGGATAGATGCATTGCGATACTTTCTACTTTGGCATTTTGGAGGCATTTACTTAGATCCAGAGATTGGGTGCCAACTGCCCATAGAGCCTCTGTTGAATGGCACTCAAGCTATTTTGCCTAAAAGCTGGCCATACGGGGTCAGCCAACAGTTGATTGCAAGCAAGCCTAATCATCCCTTTGTGATGAAAGTCGCACTCAGTATTCATGATATTCATGGCCACGGGTCATTCGTGTCAGGATATGTGACGGCCATTTTCAATACAGGTTCCATCCTCGTTAGCCGTGTCCTGGCCAAGTGGCTTCGCTCCACGAGGGAGAGTCCGGATATTACTATTTTGCCATCCGGGTTGTTTCTTGGCACGAAAGAGTCCATCTTCAGGATACATGAATCTCAGATACCGCTGGGTGACGAGCTTTCCATCTCGCAGTATGTATTTGAGAACCCTTTTGGGTGGATTGGGGCAGCAATAGCACTCTTTGTGATGGCTACTGTGATTTTTGGTATCCGTATGGGTCCCAGGAGGCTCCGTGATCAAACGTCCATAATGCTCATCGTTTAGGTAAAAATAGTGAATTTCATAAGCGGCCGGTGTGGAAGTTTTTATAAACTAACCGCCATATATATATTTGAGTCTATGTATCGTAAAAAACTGACCCCGGCCTGAGAAAGAACCGCGGAAATCTATATTGATCTATGGCAGCCCTCCGAGGCAGGTATCTCACGCCAAGTGCTGTTGATCAAAGGATGGTATCGGCTGTCCTACCCAGTCGATAAGAGGCCCATCGATCGAGACATCAAAGAAAAGCCCCGGCCACTGTGAATACAGACCAGAGACGTCCATTTCAGAGTGCGATGCATCAAGGCGCTGATTTCCTGCCATGGTAGATGGGTCTATGCCTTCTGGTAGCTGAGCCCCATGCTTGCGAGAGTCATTGTTGAGACCAGATAGTGCCCTGTTCTCAAACCACCACTGAACATGTTTTAAGCGCCTCTCGTAGTGGTAGAACACATCCCTATCGCCAGATGTATCCATATCTGACGTGACTAGAGCTTGGACACGGAGAATGCAGCGGCTCAAGATATTTGAGATGTCAAGTGCACGACACAAGTCAACAGTTTGAGAATGGACTGACGGGTTCATTGCCGCAACAGACAGCTTGCAGGCGAGAGTAGCTGCGAAGCCAAGCTGAACCCATATCGCGTTATTGAATGCAACGTCGTGGCGCAAGGGAAGGGATATGTAGTGTTCAAGCAGGGTTTTAGACACTGCGAGGCCCATGCGCAAAGCATCAATCTGATAGGGTGAATAATGGCGAATGCTCTGCGCATTTCGGTTGTGGTCAAAGACAGCGATTTGGCACAAACATAGCTCGACTGCATGGAAATTCGTGAAGAGGATATCTGCGCTTGGAAGTCAGAACCGAATCATCATATGCAGCTCACTTCAACTAACGGTTTTCAGTCAAAGGGAATGGTAGATTGGCCTTGTACAATGAAAGTTCTGCTCTCAACTCGTCATACAAATGCTCGATGCCTGAATGGGCCTCGTGTGGCCCAGGAAAATTCGGCGCCGAATAAAGAGCGATTTTCTCTGAAATATGTTGAAATTGCACAATGTGAAAAAGGTACTTATCGGAACCATACTCCGGATCTGTTGTCAGATCGGTGCCAAGGCTTTCGAGATATAGTGAATATGGGAAATAAAACCGTTTTTGAAGGATTTGAGATATCCTTAGACATATTAGTCGCCGAATGCACTGATTTGTCTGTAAATTCACTTACGCGGATGAAAAATAGAAACATCCAATAACAGCGCGTTTTTCTTCTCGCCCCCAGGACACTGTGTCCTTGTCGTCATCACCATCGAAGCTGACTCGAGTTGTCCAGAATCGATGTTCGGGGGATCGATCCAGTTGGAGATCAGTGATGATACTAATCGCAAGGTGTAAATACTGAGCGTACCGACGTGGCCTGGAGTGATACTGGCACCTAATGCTATTGTCAAAAGAAGTCAAGGGTGGAGAAGCTGGAAATACTCGTCTCATACCATGCAATGTGGACCAAAAGACCCTGCAAAACTTCAAATGAAATTTGCCCACCACCAATCATGCATTCGGAAATTGCCTTCTTCACTTCCATCTCCAACTTTCGCTGCAGGGGCATATTATCGTACAACGCGGCTGTGATAGTGGCAAGGAAAAGGAAGGGCTTTTCTCGGCGCAGTTTCTCGGCATTTACCTGTGGTGGGATTATGACGAACGGGCAGTAGAGCGCCAGCGTAGTTCGATAGTCTTTCAGAAGAACATTGGCTGCATCGATCGTTAGAAGCCCTCGATCGATGACATCTGTGCAGGCTGCAGGGCCAATCGCAGCAAAAATGGCTGGAGGTTGATCGGTCATGCTACCATCTCTCTTCTGACACGTCAGACAATGTTCCATTAATATATAACTTGAAGCAATTGCTTACTAGACCTCGAGTCGCCGATTGCAACAGTAGCTGGTCAACTTTAGCTTCCAGTGCATCTATCCTTCTTTGGCACAGTCAATATGAGAAAATAGAGTAGTCACCTAAAATCCTACCTATCTTTACTCTTCTCGCGATTTGTTTCAGCACACGTGTTTCGATCCCCACCAAACTGGCAAATCTTTCCTAGGCGGTCGCATCTATACCCTGTATTAGCGTGCTAAGCGCATACGATGGGCATAACTTACCGGTCGCACCCACCAGTCGTCCTGTGTCGGACACACCTTATCTTGGCTTTGGCACAATTTCGACAGGTCTTAGAGGAGCCATTAGAATAATTTTTCCTCTTCGGAGGATCAGACATAATGCGATGGGCTTGTCATTAGTAGCGAGAGCAAAAATCCGGAGCGGTAGCCGTAGGGGGTGGAAGAGAGCTATTTGTGGAAAAATGAACTGCTCCCGCCCATTAAAAAGAGTGAATTCCGATTTCACCAAGCTGACTAGGATTAGGTGCATTGGCGCGTCAGCGCGCGTGGCTTAGCTACATAGTGGCCTGAAACGCTTGGCGGGCGCATCAACGTGGTGCAACCAAGGGTCCAAGGGAAGTCTAGTTGTTCCGAACTTTTAGCCCCTTGCTATCCCGCCAATCAGGATGCTAAGCGACTATATGGCATCTTTTGTACCGAAGGTGGTCGCAGACCACTCTCACCATGCCCGATGCGAAGTTAAGGCAGTCAAAGAGCCCGTCTGATGCAAATTTGAGCCGATTACTTGATGTCACGAGAGTAATAGGAGTCTTTCGGTTGCATCTCGTCACGTTCCGAAGCTATCTTCCACGCGGGGCGCGGGGCGCTAGTTTTGTCAAGCAAGACAAGGCAATGCGGGAGTCCCAATTTTTTGTCCAGAAAGCTGTCCCACGCGCCGCACGCCAATGCTGATCATCAGTATCGGGTCTCCGTCAGTTCGTCATTCGTTCCCCACACTACCCCACACTACCCCACACCTGGTATACTGACCTGCCCACTTGTGGCCGATGCGTGTATAAATGAGTTTCTGTGCATGCTGTACGACTCTGCGACCGATACCTCATCACTTTCTTGTTAGTTGGAAGGAACGAACAAAACCACGTCAGAACCATTTTACCCAGGAACTGAATAGTTGTCCAATTCGAGATGTCTTACACGGTAGGTGGAATGGAAGTTCTTCAGCGAAAGATCGCGAGCAGTGATGACCCCGCCGCGAGACGTCCATCGGGGGAGAGTTTGCCAAAGACAAGGGTGTTGCAACCAGGTTTCCGAAGAGAAGAAGATTTTCGCTCTATCCAGACACCTACCATTTGGGAGAGCGATATAAAAGTCCCACTGCGAGATGGATCATTCCTCCTGGCTGATATCTTCCGCCCACTGGACGAACAGAATGTTCCAGTTATTCTTGTTTGGTCTCCATATGGCAAGACAGGCACCGGTATAGCCCTCCAGCAGCAGTTGAGATTATTGTAACTATTGTAACTGACAAATTATATTTACCTTTAGGAATTCTTTCTCTTGACGTGACCGAGGGTCGTGTGGGAATCCCAAAAGAGCATCTCTCTGGGTTTGAAAGTTTCGAGGCTCCCGATCCCGCAGAATGGGTGCCTTATGGATATGCAATTGTGAATGTCAATGCAAGGGGAATACTGGGCTCTGCCGGTGACCATCGGTGGGTAGCTCACCTGTTTTCTTTTGTTCTACAAAGCTTGGTTCTCACAGATTCTAGGTGGCATGGGACATCGGAAGGTCAAGACGGCTATGATGCTATAGAATTTATCGCATCCCTTCCATGGACAAATGGACGCATCGCACTGATGGGAAATTCATGGCTCGCCTCGTCTCAATGGTTTATTGCGGCCGAACAACCTCCACACCTATCTTGCATGCTGCCACTTGAGGGACTGAGTGACGTTTACAGGGAATCTCTATGTCGAGGAGGCGTGCCATATCGGCCGTTTTGGACGTTCTTGATGGGGAGTCTGTATGGTAATTCATCTTTACTTCCCCCGCGCGATCGCTTGACTAATGATTGAGCACACAGGGGACAACTACCAAGAGGATGTCATTGCCATGATTGATCGTTATCCGTTGATGAATGAGTACTGGGAAGACAAAAGAGCAAAGTCGCACCTCATCAAAGCCCCTGCTTATGTGCTTGCAAGTATGTCAAGTGCACTGCACACCATTGGGTCACTTCGGTCATTCGAAGATATTCCCCATGAACAGAAATGGTACTAAAAGTCTTTGTGATGATTTATGCTAAATCTCATACTCATTCCGAACCTCTTTAACATCTTATAGGCTACGAATGCACCCCACACAGGAGTGGCACGATCTCTACCAAGAAGATAGTATCGCAGATATGAAAAGATTCCTGGACTTCTACACCAAGGGCATTTCAAACGGCTGGGAGAAGACACCGCGCGCGCGTATCTCCGTTCTGCGATTCAACCAGGTGAGTGAGTTTCCGGAAGAATTCGCAACTCATTATCTATTAAGCCTTAGCTGACTCGGCACTCCTCTAGCCCCCGTTGAAGAATATACCCTATTCCCAGTGGCCTATCAAGGAGGCAGAGTACCAAAATCTCTACCTGTCTGCAGATAACCTCCTCACAGAAAGCCAATCGGTGGCTGTACCGGGAACTGCATCTTATCAGGGAGATATAGTTGGCCAGCAAACAGATGAGGACGCCGAGGAAATCTTGTTCCGCCACACATTCCAAGAAACAACCAGACTTATCGGCGCATCCAAAGCTACTCTATGGCTCTCTTGTCAAGATCACAATGATTTTGATGTGTTTGTTCAAATCAGGAAAGCTGACCTATCTGGCAAGATTCTCCGCAACGTAAACATACCATTGCAGGAGCTTGGTGTGCACTCAGAAGCGGAAGTCCAGACTGTCAATACACTCAAGTACCTTGGACCCACTGGCATCCTGAGGGCTAGCCATAGAGCCTTTGACCCCGTATTGAGCAAACCACACTGGCCGGCGCACGATCACGGCAAACTTGATTTGGTCCCACCAGGTGAAATAGTCAAGTTGGAGATCGGCCTGTGGCCAGCAGCTATTCAGTTCGAACCTGGTGAGCAACTGATACTGAAGGTCGCTGGTCACCATATGACACTGGCGGAATTCGAGCCCCTAAGGGGCGGTTTCGTCACTGGAAATAAGGGACGACAGGTACTCTATTTTGGGGGACAATATGACAGTAAACTTGAGATTCCGTTTGTCCGGGTTTAACTTTCAAACAATTTATCCCGTTGATAGTAGGTATTATAGTCTATTATAACCTTCCTTGTTTCCAATGCACTCAATATAATCTTTCGATACAATTATACAGAGTGAGCGAGAATGTTTGGCAGACATCCGAATCACTCTGGAAAGAAGTTATAGTCAACCGCACTCGAAGATGTAGCCCAGACGCCAAAGACTGTAATGGGTCTGTATACCCCTCCGGACACTGTACTGCATTCACGCGAAAATGATGATATCTTAGTTAGAATTTGCGAGCAGCGAAACGGAATTTTATGCAAATGTTCGATCATAGTCATTTTCAAATCCGCCAGATTATCCATGGTCTTATGCCAAGGTTACAAATCCTCTGAAGGTTTCTCAATAAGTTAAAGGGCAAGTGAAAAGTAGTTGTATTTTAGGATCTCTAATGAAAGATCATCGGCCCCGCCGCTCCGATCATAGCATCCATGACTGGATTGCGTGGCCGAGCGTCCCACGTCCATATGGAGCTGACAAGAAAAACACGGAGCACCCCACGCCATTTGTCATACAACAGCCATGTAATCATACGGAAAGCAAATAAAGTCTATAGACCATGCTGTAGTAATCAGTAATTATATCGATGGACGTATTGAAGGCTGTCCGTGATGTAACAATGACAGCCGGGCTCCTCCGCCCCGCATGGGCCCTTCTTGGGGGTCTCAAAGACCGAAATTTGTAAGCAGGGTCCTAACATGTCGAACGCAAGCTGCCCCTGGAGGTTAATCCATCCAGAGCATTTCACTACCGCCAGCACTCTTCCCGACCGAGAGGAATTCCAAGCAAACTGGCTGCATAGGGCTGCCGATCATGTTCACAATCTTGAGTGAGATAGTGGCAGATCTTGCACCTTCCTGTCAGTAGTTGACCTATAAATCATAGTCTCCACGATCCCCGCGATGAAGTTCTCTCAAATCTACGGGAGGCAGGTACAGCCCCGCGAGACTCCGAACCCTCTGAGATTCCACGTACGACAAGCATCTCGGTACCCCGCAAGACCCACCGCGTCAACTAATTCACCAATCACGTAGTCAGAACGAACCCCTCCATATTAATGTAAATAGAATCGCCCCTGAGTTGGTGTCCAACATGGGCTGTAGTGAGTTTGCCTGTGAGGAAGAATGTATGCATCTTGCTGCAACGGACTTTCTTTGCCATCATAGCTATGGCCTGCATACCCCTCAAGCCGATTCCCTCGGCCACATATAGCACTCGTGAATTTTGAATGAACAGGGCGTCTCATCGATTCCAAGCCCACGCTTCTGCGGTTGTTTCTCGAAAAACCACAAAAATTCCTTAGGAAATGAGTCCGGATATATATTTAAAGCAGATCTACATAATCCCGTAGCAAATTTTACTGATCGAGATATGCTGCCGGACATGGGCAGCTGAAAACTTTTGGATACTACAGATGATGTTACGGGGGTCTAGAGACTTGGGCCAACTCTTCGGAATATCCAACAAAAATTCCGTCGCAGAATTCATGTTCCAATAAGATGGCATCAAAGTTTGCGGATAATTAGACGAATGAAACGGCCCTACCTATTAATTTCGAAAGTGTTACAAGAATCCTTTTTGTAGCATTTCTGGCTTAAATCTTGGTCCTGCTAAAGAAACGCGTAATGGGCGCAATGTTATAGCCATGGGTACAAAGACAAATAAAATTCATTCCATAGTCAGTGTATATTTTGGGCCGATTGAGATCTAACTAACTGGTACAACCTTGTGGACATCCAGTTCGCAGTGTGTTCGAACCATGTGAGGACAGAGTTGAAACATTACCTAGTATGTACGCAAGCCCGGGATAATCACAAGTCAACAAAACTTGTGCGCCTTATTTTATTCACTACTGAGTATCGCACTTTTCATCTTGCATGCAGTTATTCATTTCCAAGACCGTTATAGGACCGAGTTCATGGGTGATTTTGTTTTCCTCTGACATTTCGAACTACCATCTGTTTTCTTACATCGCATTCTCGCCCTTTCTCGCCCTACAGAACTTTCCACTCCCAATTTACGACTACGGCGCGTCTTTCAACGTGCTTGTTGACAATCACCCCCCCCACCCCCCCGCCCACAAGTCTGGCCCTGATGTGTGGTCCATACTTGCCAAGCTGTACGGATCTTCCTAGGAATACATCTACACACAGACGTACAATACTTGGCTTGCCTGAGTCTACAAGACGGATGATGTCTACACAGACTTTCTACCAAGCGGCGCTTGGTCTACGACGAAGTCAAATTCATGCTACCCACAGACGAGAAGCTCCCCGAGTCATGCGTGTACACCACATTTGTCAACGCTTTTTCTCAGAATTCCGGCTGCACCCAACAGATCCGTTCGATCAATCTCAGGATGCAAGGGCCTGATGTTGTTGAGGAAGTCATCGCGGACTTCATGTTTAATGAGCAGCATGGTCGTCTCACTAGCCGAAACAACTTCGATGCTGCCACTGCTGATAGCGGCGGCAGCAATGACAAGAATGACAAGAAAGGTCGGAATGATATAGCTAATCACCAATCTTATTTGGCGCCTACACCTCCTTGACTACATTTCCTGTCGCCTATTAGACACCCATCCCGAGGTCCTTTCACAAAGTGCACGATATATCACTCGCAAATATGTACCCAATTACCTACGACCGCAGGGTGTGGAGGACACCTGGGGCCCTATGGCGTTTACTAAGGCTCGACATCCAACGATACCGCATATTTCTAAGTCCTCATCATCACATAGCTCACACAGATACATGAAACTGCTATGTAATTAGGCGCCCATGTATGACTTGGCTGACCACGTTTGTCATGAGAATTATTATCTTACGACATGAATGGATTTCCTTCCCCAGCCGACTGAAGAGCAAATTTAGTATATTTCAGATAAGCCACCTATTCAATACGTATTGTTAAGTTTGTGGTTCGCTCCCTTCATATCGCAAGAACAAATCCCAAAGCAAATCATCCCTTCCTCCAAAATAACAAATAGGGGTGAATTTCACCGTGAACTTCTCACGAGGTTGATCGAATACTGCTTCAATGATGCGGACACGGCTCCAATAATACTCTGAGATAAGCAGAACCTATGCAGTCATGTTTTAGTCATCTTTATGCCTTCCAGGGTCATCCAAACTCACTGGAAAGATCGAATGGTCTTCATAACCTGGCTCGTAGACTCGGCAATAGAACGCGTTCATGATAACACTCATCTCACAGTCGGTCACCATGTATATCTTCAAATGAGGCGGACTGAGATTCCCATCTCTAGGTGTTGGTCCATGCCACTCGTAAAGAGAAGTCAGTCTAAAAACCAGATTCATTCGCAAAGTAACATCTATCGCGGATTCAAAGGGGCCTTTTGGACTGGAAATAAAATAATCAGTACCTCTTAGAAGGTTGGCCACATTATCTTTATGAGCCATACTAGATTTCATCCCAAAACCCATTATCCCTGATGACTTTCGAAGGGGTAAGCCCAGTCCGTTTCCCATATTGGATACGTTCCAGACATCTGGTGATGGGCCTCCCGCGTAGCGTAGCGGTGGGATGGTATTTCCAGAGTTTGTAGTGGGGATTAACTGGGGGGTAGGCTGCAGTGATAGAGTCGAGTGAATCAAGAGGTTTAAAGTGGCACCCTTTAGAAGATAAGGAACAGATATCAGGCAGAGCGATAGCGTCCACGCCAAAAGCACGAAGGTCTTTGGGATTGTAAAATGGCACCTTTGCTACCTTAAAGTGAGCAGAAAGGTCGCCCAATTTGGGGCTACGTTTCGTCTCCATGCCGAATCGACTCGCTGTCATTAATTTGTCCTCTAAGTGACCGAAAAACACATCGGCGAACTGCATATGGATCGAGAATGTTAATTGTGGATGATTTGAATTTGCAATCGTTGTCTAAGTGAATCTCCTTCCTTTTAATATATCGGTGGAGTAGTAATGATGACGCATGGCCTGAAACTATATGGCGGTTACCAGCGCGTAATGCAGGTCGAAAGCATCAGAGGAGACAGGAACCAAGGTTCACACCTGATACGAGCTACATTGTGGGCAGCAAAGAAAGGAACGAATCATACAGAACAATATGTCATATTATTGTGGAGGGAAGAAAGGTAGGCAAGCGAGGGAGAAGCGCTGATACCTACAGAGGCTCATGTCACCTGACCTTCGAGGCTCTTATAGCGGGGTCACGATGATTTATCCGTGCCAAGCATGCCAACGTACTAGAAATTAGTAGAATGATACCTGTCAACGCATGCTCTAGTCTAATCAGAGGAGACGAAGAGGGAAGAAAGAGCACACGCCGTAATACGTGCTCGTGTCTCACCATATGGAGAACGAACAGATAGAACAATCTCCTTTTGTGTGGGTATGGAGAGTGGGAGAACAGTAGACGACGGAGAAGTGCCGGTTGATAGTATAGAGGCTCAGCATGAGACATCGATAACATGGAACAGCAAACCCAAATTCGGGCTCCAATAGTGGGAAGGGACTGTAATATGTACCGCTGTCTACGGCCAAGTACTCTTTACCATACGGCGGCAGTAGCCTCATATTGAATTAACCACTGGTAGCGCTAGGTTATGAATGGTAGATCTTCTTGCTTTAAGAGAATTAGATCGTGCGACTTAATCGCTATATTAGAATCCTCGATAAAGTTAATCCGCTTTTCTTATAGGGGTAGAACGAAGGCTTATCTGGATTCCTACTGACTACTAAGAGAATTCCTCCTTTCTTCTACTAGAGTTTCTTAAGAGGGGAGAAGCCTCTAAGATGAGCTTACGTGGGTAGCCTCTTGCCTAGTTATAGGTGTAGGTAGAAAGGTTACGCCTAATTTACACCTATTTAGATTCAGATTACCGTTTATTGAATAATTTATTCTATCTATAGGTGGATTGGAAGTAGAAAAAGTTCCATATTTAGCGCCGCCGCGGATATGCTTTTCAAGGCTCCGGCGATCATGATTACCGTATGTCTTTGGATTTTGGTAAATAAGCCAATAATTTCATTCTGTTTTGTTACCGTCGAAGTTAGGAACCATACTGTTATGCCGTCGAGTATCTATAGAATGACCACTACTTAGTAGACTGTCTGTATCGCTATAAGCGAGGCGCCCCACGTAGAGCCTGTGAGAGCCTAGAGTGCTTCGAGACTAGCGTTGGCTTTTCCGATGAGTTTTTGACGGTGTGTATTAAAAGAGAGCTCCTTGTCGAGCCAAATGCCGAGGTATTTCGCGTATGGTGGTGGCTGGATGATCTGCTTGTTGATTTGAACTGAGAGCTGGTCCGTCCCTGGATCTGGAATGACGAAGTCGTAGATGTCCGTGGGCTGAGCGGATGGTGATAGAACTAACTCTTCTTCTCCTGCCCGGGGGGTGGGTGAAGTGAATTAATTCGAATTTGTCGGGTGCGAATTTCGCAGCGTGCTTCTGCGCCCACGAATTCGCCTTTGCGAGAACTTCGTCCAGAACTTCCACGTTTCGGGCGTACGATTCAGACTCCACGATGACCGCAGCGTCGTTGACCCATCCATATCCTTGAGATTCTGCTCCATCTCCTTTACGGAGGTAGCAACCCCTGATTAATGGAGTGTTGTGCCTCCAGTGAATATACTTACGGCCTAGATCATTGAATGAAAAAGTGACGACTATAAATTGAAGTATTTTTCCCTTTTACTTCTTCTTTCCTTCTTATGTCTGTGAACCTCATTCTGACTCAATTCTTGACAGTCTTCTATTTGAATACAAACACGTTCAGGAAGACAAATCGCGGAACTCACGAACACAGCTAACTACGCAGTACTCGCTCGGGACTTGAGATTTCATCCGTCAGGTCTGGACCTCCCTCATTTTCTTTACTTTTTCGCAATGGCTCAACTTGATTATTTTCCAAAGATTAGTCTTTCCATTGCCATTCAGAGGAGCCGGTAACTTGCGGGACAGCTCTATCGCAGGTCTATCTGATTATGTCGCTCGGCTAGGTATAATCTATTTTTACCCCATTTTTGCCCACTATCCTTCCTATCCTACTTCTTCTCCTCTTTGTTTCTTGTGAGGCACATATAAAATGACATGAACCTAGCCTCCGATTCTCGTACCGTTGGGTAACGATATGGTGTTGTTCTGAAAGTCCAAGTCATAACTATCCAGGACCTGCAGCGAAGGGTGGGTCACGCTGCTGTAGTATTCCACCAGGTATGACTGGATGTTTTCCTTCGTATTGACGGCGGAATCAAAAGACCCAGTCTGCTCTAGGATATAGAGTACAGCTACTTGAGAGAACTCCAGTACTTTGAATGGGACACTGGTGATGTTCATGGACCCCGCATCTGTGGACGCTTTGGCTGCGGTGGTGTTGGTGTCCGAGTCGTCGTATAAGATGCCGTTCTTGGTGGCCAAGGACCGAGGAGCGACCATAGCAGACCCGATCGCTGGGTTAGATATAGTGACAATTTGAACTTTGTCTTCGTCGATGGGTAGCCCAATGGATCGGCGAGCGTTCTCGGTGTCGCTGCTCATCTCTACCCCACTGAAGGAGACGAGCTTATTCTCAGTTTTGCACGAGACATTGTTCGTACTGAACAGAGCCATGAGGGCAACTTGATCGAGAGGTATGCCGAACCTAATCTGCGAATGGTTGAAAACGTTCGGGAGCGAGCTACCCATCGTGGCGTTCTTCGACGATGTGACATCGGAGGTCACACAGCTGCTGTCGCCTATAATGGTGCACTGAGAGCCAGTGTAGCCATTCGCACACACGCATGAGCACCCAGTAGTACCTGATACACTGACTCCTCCGTTCTGGCAGGGCGTAGTTTTCCCACAGGATGTAGCGCTGGTGTCCTTAGAGCGGACGACTAGAAGAACAGGCAGTAAAATTGCCAGAAGAATAGTACTCAAAACAACTATGCAGATCATGATGAGCTGCTTCCTGGACATTCCACTGAGACCTCGCTTAGGGGGAGTAGCATCTGAGCCATGATGCCCGGCTGATTCAATTGAGTTGACGTTGCGCAGGTTGGAGCGCCAAAGTGAAACAGGCAAGAACCCACGGACCTTGGAGGCTGCCAGGCCAGGCGGTGGAAATTCAGCCAGTATATCAGAAAAGGAGCCAGAGTCACGGCGGCATTTGCCTAGAGTAAACTGTTAGATTTTATTTACTACCGAGAAAGAAAGATAAAAGCTCACTTGCGGCGCAGAAGTCGGCTTCACTGCTCTTGCCACTAATACCAGTCCGACTGGCAACGTTTCCATGGTCCAAGCTCAAAGCCAAGTCAGTGGCGCTTCGGATCAGGTTGATCAGGCTCAAGGGAGTGGTGCTACGGGCCTCGGTATCACACACATCTGCCGCATCAAACTGGGCAGGCTGGGGGACACTAAGTCCCAAGTCACTTATAGTCGGCACAGGCTTGGGCAGGGCGTCGATCTCTTTGATCAAAGATTCGGTAAACACCGTCTCATAATGTTGCTGAGTAGTTTGTTCCTGCAGGGTGAAAGACTTCTTGGAATTCGTTCCCTGGTCGGACTCGCTCAACGTCGCGGAAATAAATTCTGCCCGGGATGCGTCTTGCAGGTAGAAAATTGCGGAAGCCGTCGAGTCCCGTTTGAATATTAAGTTTCCAAGGGGCAGTTTCGGGCTGTCTAGAGCCGAGACTATCGAGGCAGGATGGGGCTTTGAGATGGCGCGTATCGTTGGCTTGTCTCCCTTCTCGTCGTTGGTATCTTTTAACAACGCGTTATGGTGTTGGAAGTCATAGCCCCAGCTTGACGGAATAGCTTGGCTTGAAGCAAGGGAAATTCGAGTCCAGCGAGGATTTGGAATGATTTGTGGGATAACAGAGACCTGTTGTTCATAGTGTTCGAGGTCGTGGAAAGTTTTGAGTGGTGATACAAGACCTGCGGCTCGTAGGCGCGGATCATCCTGGGGAAGTGGGGGATCTTGAGATGGCGGCGGGTACCATGGCGGCGGGAATGGCACGATATTAGAAAGGCGAATGACGGACGATGAGGTGGTAGACTGTCTGAATAGATATTCGGTCGCGACTGATGTGCGAGATGTAAGGTCAATCGTGCTTGTGGGACTTGCACAAGATCCGTAGTCTGTAGAAAGATGATGTGGCGGGGCCCGGGAGAGTGGGAATGACCCGACCGGTGGTGTTGGTAGGGGCAAGATGGAATCTGAGCCACTGCCGCTGTTTTGTGAGTCGCTCGATGGTGAAGGGTTCTCATTCGGAAGCTCGGTTCCGATTGTTAGAGGACAGCGCGGCATCAGGTATCTGGGATGGTGGTTGACGGGGTTGTTCAGTGGAACTAAACCCGGAAGAGGCCGCTGAATCTCATGATTAAAGTGCCTCAATGGAAGAGGTCTGAGTGGTTGATATGGTGAGTTTCGCTGTGGTAGATAGACACGCTCTTCCAGAACCTCCCTAGTCTCTTTCGCCGGCCTCTGCCCATCGGGCAGCGGGACTCGAATAGATTCTGGCCTGTATATGGACGATTCTACACCCATTGTAGGTCTGAAAGAAAATAGGATTTCTATAAAATCAAATTCGAATGTGATGGTCGGTCCGACAGCTTGATTCTGATTTCAAATCTGATTCGCAGAAAGAAAGAAAACGAATGTGTTGCGAGAAATGGGAAAAGAAGCACAATTTGTAGGTAGCAGTCAATCTCTATTGCATGTGGTGCTTAGCGATGCAATGTTGGAAGCGGAGCTTGAGAACAGCTGGTTCCAGGAGGTTGCGACAAAAGGACAAACGAATGAATATGGCACCCGAAACTTCTCCTTGTTGAAGGTGAGTAATTATCTACCATAGCAGGGTCATTGAGAGCTTACCAGATTTTGAAAATCGATACGTCACAAAAGACAGAAGAAAAAACAGAAGAAAAGACAGAAGAAAAGACTGTGAGGACTAAGGGTCGTTAGCAACCTCGGAGTCGAAAGAAAATTCTCTTCGTGTAGTCACGCATGCCTTGCGCAGATCTATTAAATTAATCACAATGTCAGCGGAGACGGAAATTTCCTGATATACGTATCTAAAACCGCTCACTAGTCTACGATCTGGTCCGCTAAGTCTAGCGGTATCACGAGGTGGCTTATGGGCAAGACCCACAACACCAGAGGAACCCAGTCAATTATGCCGACGACAAGGACCCACGGGACTACGTAACTAGACATTGAGGAGAAACAACCGTCAAATTCAAAAACGAGCTAGACGTTGAATTGCCCATAGCGTTCTAGATGTTGACTCGTGGCATCAGGTACCTAACCAAGTATCGCTCCACACCAACTACTGCAGGCACGAAACAGGACGGGGCTCGGTAGACCATTGCGGAGCTACCGAGCCCCGCCGGAAGCACTGGCAACCCAACGATCGTCCCTGAAATTACTTTTTTAGATCCAGGCGGCTCAAGTAAGAGGACTTATAAGAGCTTTGACCTTCTAGAATACCGCTTTGAAAATTTGCACTTGACCACTATCTTGTTTTGGCAAGAAAAATAAATCGGCATGTGCCGACGTTAGATACTTATTAGAGTAGGAAGGCTTCGCGATTTGTAGCAAGGCATTGCAGGGCCCGTCTACATGGCAATAATCCTGCGCGATGGTTAGTCTGGAATATTTGGGCATACGCCTTGGAACGGAATGTAAATGACTTTCACCAGACCAAGACAATGCGCTGGATTCATTGGAGATATTTATGTAACTATAGATGAGCTGTTTATAAGAAAATATGAACCAAGAAACTTCCATTCCGTGGAGAGTTATGAAATAGGACCAAGTGACAAGGCGTCGATGAGGATTTTCTTACCGGTATGTTCTGCGTGACCAATCAGTCCACTTCATGACATTCATACTTTTTTTTTTGAAACAAGGCCATTGTCGCAAAAACGCCAAAATGCGGTCATCTGGCAAGGGATGTGTGGGGGCATCTATCATAGGGAGGTTTTAACGAGCGGATACATACGGAATAGTTCAAGGTTCAAAGGGTGCTCCTTCGCTTCGCTTCTGTGTGGTTAGCGTGGCTATTCAGAATCAACGCATCTTGATTGGCCAGCAACCCCACCAAAAGGCCTTGTGGGTCTGGCACTTCTCTGATTCACGAACTGTTTTCTGCGCTCAAACCACGTAGTGCCACGACTCAGCACTAACAGCCGAAAGGCTTCGGCTAGCTTATGAACTTGCCGTGTTTCACTGAAACCCCCGATCCACAGATTCAGAGATCTAGGGATCTAGGCCCCACTACTGATGTAAGTGGATCACGTGGTAGTCCTTGGATCCCCACTTCAATCTACTTCGCTTCGATATGTGGAGCATCCTGTATGTTGGTTGGTGGGATCGGAACAGTTCGTCGCGAGGCTTGGTAAGCTAGTGCCGTATTCGGCAAGCGAGGCTCGTAGTCCGGAACACCGCGTGGAACTATCTCATAAACCAGGTACGGTTCTTTTTCGTTTTTCAATACCTGGAGAAACTTATCGTAGAAGATTCTCAGTAGGATACAAATGTCATTCTGAGGATATTACCAAAGCGGGATTATCATCGCTTTGAAGATTGTGTTGTCTGAAACTACAAAAAAAGTATATTTCAACTGCTAAGGACTGGCATGACCATTTCCGAAATTGACCATACAAGAATTTCGTGGACCATAGGTCAAACACGCAAAGTAGACATCCAATTGCCAAGGCATGGGTCGAACATTCGGGGAAACACTTGGAAGAGCACACCAAAGCTGCACAATTATCGCGCCGTAAGATGAATATTGTTGACGGCACTACCGACGAAGGCAAAGAGGCCAGAGTTGCATATGATAATTACTATAAGGAGAATCACGGTGAAAACAAAGATCTTGGGATTCAGGTGGGTCAGCGGTAAGAGTCTGAGATTGTTCAATCCCGGCACGAAGTCATGGCACCCCCGGTATTCAATCCTCGCAGTTACGTACCTAGTACCTATCCAGGTTTCCGTTCACCACACGTAATCCTCCGAAATTCAGGGGTCTCAATATTTGAGGAGCTTGGGCCATTTTACAGCCTGCTCGAATTTGAAACTGATGAGACTGATTCGGCCATGTTGGTACTGGAAAGTGCATAGCGGTTGAACCTCCCTTTTAAGCATGTTTTCATATCCCATGAAGACCATGCTGGAAACAACTGGGAGGCTAATTTGGTCCTTGTCCGACTCGACTTTCATGTATCGTGGTGTTGGGGGTCTGTTTCGGTGGAATCATCAACATCATTTCTGAATGGAGAGTAAAAAGCGTGACATAAACCAAAATTCAACTTCATTGTGTGATATCCGTAATAGCCTCTCTCCTTTTACCACAATTCATAATCTCAAATCTGCATGATAGGCACAGTATCCAATCCCCTAGGGCCTATATCAGGTCTCACCAGTAGCTCCTTGGCTGGCATCCCATCTTTCAGTTTTTGAATATAGTCATTCGGATCAAAGTCAACACCGATGGGGTTTTCGCCGAAGTCCTTCGACATCATATATTGATTGGCCTCTTCCGTGGTGTTGAAGCAGTCAACTTGTGTTTCGATTTGATTCCCATCAGGATCGCGATAATATATACTAACGGTGACGCCATGATTTACCGCCCAGACGGGCTCGATGCTCTTTGCCTGCCTCTGACGGTAGGCAAGAAGGAGGTGCTCCAATGTGGGAAATGTGAATGCAATATGCTTTGAATTTAGGCGTTAGTGATCGAGCTATCAGTTTATATTTCGATTGCACATTTTGAATTTTCATCAATAGCCGCACTCACCTCCAACCCACACGTTCTTGCGTCACGATCTTGTAACCCTGGAACAGCAGCAATGGCGATCCGATGATGTTCCTGATCGTAGGTAATGAATGAGAGGAAACCATTCTCATGAGATGCATGACCACCCAGGAATGTTTTATAGAAGCTGGTCATCTCCAAGAACTTGTCTGGCTTTGTTCGTAACACAACGTGAGCAAGCCTAGCCGGTGACGTGATGGCCTTTCCCACGTTGTCAAAGTCAACCATGGCTGCAGATGAAGTAACCCAGGTTTAGGTCGGAGATGCTGATTTTCCTGGAAAGATACCAGTGTTTGCTTCAGTTATTGCGATGTGAAAGAAGCAGACTCGGAGAAATATATCGCCCTTGCTGATTTGATCACAATCCCATTCGGACAGGGATGGTCCGACCTCCGGAAACCGTCGGATACTTGTTTGAAATGTTCGGAGACTTCAATAATGATCTCGGGAACCACATTAAAACAACTAGCAAAAGTGGCAGCCGGCAAATTTTGTAAGCTACTCAGACCAGCATTGTCTAAAATGTGTAAACAACGACCAAATGAGTCTCATCTTTTAATATTGATGCCCTGCACATCTTCGTTGAAGTGCAGCGGTTTCTTCAACATGTTCGGATTGCTCGTAAAATCCGAGAAATTCCGGGTTCAAGACTGTCGGACTTGGCTTATTCGATGTTTTCCCACTGATGATCCACTTCGCGACTATTTCAATCATCTTTCCGTTCACGGTGTAGAGGATATCCGGAACTTCGAATATGTAGTTCGGTACATGGCGCGGGGTAGAGTGACGGGATATTTCCTTTCGGAGGTTGGCTCTCTGTTCCTGCGAGAAAGGAGCGCAATAATTAACCACCACAAAATTAGTTAAATACGCTCACTAATCGCATTTAGAGTAGCGCAGTAATTATGATGCAGAAGAGATGTTATCTCAAGTATCAAAGGACACCGCATCACCTCGCTTATCACGGTTTTGATTGGAAGATATCGTATTCTGGCTCAGTAATAAAGTATAAGGTTCTCAAGACTCGAATCATCTGAATTTCTTGAAGGAAAATCGAAAGACAAGCAGGAACAAGATCTTAATTAACGCGAAAAGCATGATTACTGATGCCTGCCTTTCTAACTCCCACACAGTTTGGCTATTCACCCCGTACCTAATCTTCTCCATCTTTACGCTCGCCATATGCCTCAACTATCCCACGTGTCATCAAGAGTGGCAGTTGTCTCTCCGCAGACTGCAGGAACGGTGTATGATTCGTTATCACCATCCGCCCAGACGACAGTTCCATCACTCTCGACCAGGATATACTTATATTCAAACGACTCACCCGCAGTGAAATCAATAGTGACAAACCAGAGATTGTCTGAAGAGGTGTAGTCGTCTGCACTCAGCGCCACGGCATCACTTGTATCCCAGTCACCTAGGGTACTGATGGAGCCGGATATGTACATGTTCTGACCGTACTCGGTTGTCGCGATTAGATCGAACGTCACTGCTACAGTTGCCGGGGTGGTGCAGGAGGTGGTAGTGGTGCTTGTACTCGTGGTGGTCGTGGTTGTGGTAGTGGCGGTAGTGGTGGCAGAGGAAGCAGTAGTTTCGCTACTGCCACCTGTCAGTGTGGCCGGCCACGCCGTGTCGGTTGCCGTGCTGTAGAGACCTGTTGCAGAGGTTGCAACGCATGTTGCAGGCACGCTGCTGGCTGAGGTCTCACCCCAGGAGGCGGGAACCACGGAGTTGCGGCGCATGTTTGCTGTCAACAACGCGGCGTATGACCAGGTCAGATCGCGGGCAGACAGCTCGTCGCCATCAGATTTATCGAATTGCTCTGACATGGAGCCATTGGTCATGGCATGATCTTGCTAGATGATGTTAGAACTTTGCAGTATTCTACTTTAGCCCGATCGGACATACCACAATGCTGAGGAATCCGTCCGCGTATGTCTTGACGGCATCCACAATGGATGTATACTCAGAACTTGAGGAAGAGTAGGTCCCTGTAGCAGCATCGCTGTACAAGTCGGTGAAAAAGTCTAGCGAGGTGGAATCAATCACGATCTCCGCATTGTTGTCCCACTGATAGAGCGCATCATACAGCAACTCAGCGGCTGCCATAGTACAGAGGAACCACGGATTACCGTCATAGTAAGTATCTTCGGGATACCGCCCAACTGCGCAGGCGGTGCCCTCAGCTGCATCATCGTTGATGGTATACAGGTCGCGGAACGAGTCTACCACCACTTTGTGGTTAGCAAGGGCGCGCGATGAGCATGGCTGGAAGGTTGTGTCGTCGCAACCGGCGTCGGGATCGAAGGTGTGGATGCTGCCTAGGATAGTGTTGACGTCCTTGCCGGTACGGCTGCTCTCGTCGAAGTTGGCGAGAATATAATCGCCCAGCCAAAACGACTGCATGTAGCAGAGGATCTCGGGGGCCTGTGATTCGCAATATGAACAAGAGGAGCCTACAGCGGTAGCAAATGCAATACCCTCCACAAGAGCGCGGTGTTGAACGGCGATAGTGAAAAAGGAAGACCCATCAACCTCCTCCCATAGATCTTATCTGTCAGTATTTCGTTCTATTGACAGGCTGTTGGTGTACTCACCGTAACCCGTTTCGTTCCAGTATTGTGCGACATATGAGAGATCGTTGCGCACAATCGGCCAGACGATCTCAGCAGCATAATCTTCGTAGCTATTGGCCTATAACACTTAGTTTTCCACTCCAATATGTGATAGGTCACTGCCATATCAGAGATACCGTACATTCAACCACTCGCCAAAGTCAATGAGTGCCGTTGCTCGGAGGGCAGGACCATCTCGCTGTGGCCGACCCCAAGAGCCTGTGTAGGCCGTCAAATCGACGTTAAAATGGGGCTCGCCCAGCCCGCCGGTGGTCAAGGTGCCAGACGGGTTGGATACGGTCTGAAGATAGGCCTGTGCATCGATGTAATCTTCGATAACGCCCTGCAGGCTTGACTCGCCATTGCGAAATAGGTCAACCAGAACCTTCATTGTAAGAGCCGAGTCACGCGTCCAGGTATAGTAATCTATTAACCTGTGTCAGACGATAATTGCAATAATTGAACGACTTCAAAACGTACAGTCTGGATCATCTGTACTTGGACTAGCGATTACAACGCCACTGCTTGCACTTTCAGCATAGACACCAGAGGATCCGATGTTATCCTGTATTCCTTGGAGTGCAACAGCTGTCTCTGAGGCCAGCCAAGTGTCTAGACTGGTAGTGGCGCGAGGGGCAATGAGGGCAGATGCCGTCCCAAGCAGAGAAGAGATCAGAGCGAACGAGAGGGCCATGCTTGCAGATTGCTGTGTGGATTAACTATCTCTGCTCATTGAAGGGCATTGGGGAGCAGCATTTATACCATCGCTTGCACAACACTTGCACAAACAATGCTGAACCAGTGCAGTATGCATACACCTGGGCAGAAGCCCCACACATTGCCCCACACAAAGACACACGCACGTTTCCTGCTTGGCGGCCCTTGATTGCCAATCATCGCTCTTGCTCTAAACGCCCCTGACAGCCACTTAAGCTTGAACCCTGTAGCCGAAGTGAGTTCCCGTGCAAAATGCAGGTCACTTGGACCGCTGAAGAATTTTCAGGGGCTTACCCCTCGGCTGAAAGACGGCGCTGACGAAATGATGCTGCACGAGCGGCCGTTTATCGGGAATGCAGCCATACAGATACAAGCTTCAACATATCCTGTGATGTGGATTAGATTGTATATGACGCTAAGCGAAGTTGCTTCCAAAATCTTGGTATGCTTGTGCGGGTTAAGCTTCTCCGGTATATCCCCGCCTCGGGTTGTGGAGCCCGACGGATTGGTCTATGATCACAGTTTTTGAAGAAACATCGATTTTCATGTGACGGGCTTGGTCATCGATGAGGTTGCCTTTCCTTTGGAATATAAGGCTAGTGCTCAAGAGATCCATCAAGCACAAATTTACAAGAATCTGCGATTTTCAATCAGGTCATTATGATACTCCAACTTATTGTGACGACTGCCCTCTGCATTGGAGGCATTACTGCCCTCTCCGCTGCGGAATGGCGCACGCAATCTATTTACTTTCTTCTGACCGATCGCTTCGGTCGGTCGGATAACTCCACCACCGCAACGTGTGATACCGGAGATCAGGTAGGCAGCATTCCCGCGATGCAATTGCAAGCTCTAATTGTATAGATTTATTGTGGAGGAAGCTGGCAAGGTGTAATCAACCATGTAAGGCCCAAGTTTGAAGCGAACTTTCAATCATACTAATCTGAAGCTTGATTACATCCAAGGAATGGGCTTTACGGCCATCTGGATCTCACCTATCACTGAGCAGCTCTCTGGGGATACAGGCGATGGAGAGGCCTACCATGGATACTGGCAACAAAAGATGTAAGATTTAGATCCTGTCTTTTGAGTCCGGCTGACGTGATAGATACAATGTGAATTCCAATTTCGGAACGGCCGATGATCTCGTCGCCCTCTCGGATGCCCTACATGCGCGGGATATGTACTTGATGCTCGACGTTGTCCCTAATCATATGGTAAGTGCTCCTCATAAGTCTGAGAAAGTACACTAAGTCCACATTAGGGATATGATGGGGATGGGGATGACGTAGACTATAGCGTCTTCGATCCCTTTGACTCGTCCTCGTACTTTCACCCGTACTGTCTCATTACTGATTATGATGACATCGAGATGGTACAGGACTGCTGGGAGGGAGACACGATTGTTTCCTTGCCAGACCTGAATACGACAGAAACAGTGGTTCAAGATATATGGTACGCCTGGGTCGCCGACCTAGTGGCTAATTATTCAGGTGAGACATTCTTCCGGTCATTTTTGTCACAATATCCTAAGATTCAGTCGACGGACTGCGTATCGATAGCGTTCTTGAAGTCCAGCCGACCTTTTTTCCCGCTTACCAAACTGCTGCTGGCGTCTACTGCGTTGGTGAGGTTGACAATGGTGGCCCAGCCTTGGCCTGCCCGTACCAGGACTATCTGGATGGAATTCTCAACTATCCAATGTAAGAGCCATGTTCGTCAGAGTCGGTCATTATACCATACTGAAGTACTGGATCTAGATACTATCAACTCTTGTACGCCTTCGAATCCAGCAGCGGCAGTATCAGTGATCTCTACGACATGATCAACTCGGTCGCGAGTGACTGCTCTGATCCGACGCTGCTAGGAAACTTTATTGAAAACCACGACAATCCTCGATTTGCCTAGTGAGGATACACATTATTCAAATATATGTTTTTGAATTTTTACTTACACTATCCAGCTATACCTCTGACTACTCCCAAGCCAAGAATGTTGTCTCATTCATTTTCTTGTCTGATGGGATCCCGATTGTTTACGCGGGGCAAGAGCAGCATTACAGCGGTGGTGATGTGCCCTACGACCGTGAAGCTACCTGGTTATCCGGATACTCCACGACTGCGGAGCTCTACACTTGGATCACGACGACCAATTCCATACGCAAGCTGGCCATCTCCCTGGATGATGAGTACATCACATACGCCAACGACCCATTCTATACTGACGACAATACCATCGCCATGCGAAAGGGTACATCTGGTCTGCAGGTCATCACTGTTCTGAGCAACCTAGGCGCAGATGCTTCAGCCTACACTCTAACCCTGAGTGGCAGTGGATATGATTCCGGAACAGAGCTCATCGAGGCATATAATTGTACTTCTGTGACAGTGGACTCAAGTGGCGATATAGCCGTGCCAATGGAGTCTGGGCTGCCTAGGGTGTTTTTGCCACGGTCTTCAATTGAAGACAGTGATCTCTGCGGTGGGACTACCACGACTACAACAAGTGCGACCGCAACTTCTACTGCGACAAGTACGTCCACATGTACTGCTGCAACAGACCTCTCGATTATTTTCGAGGAACTGGTGACAACCACCTATGGTGAGGAAATATACCTTAGCGGCTCCATTTCTGAGCTTGGGTCCTGGGATACATCGGACGCTCTGGAACTCTCAGCGGCAAATTACACCTCTTCAAATCCAGAATGGTACTTGGAAGTGACTTTGCCTGTAGGAACAAGCTTCGAGTACAAATTCATCATGATTGAGACTGATGGGACAGTTGTTTGGGAAAGTGATCCCAACCGCAATTACACTGTACCCTCTGCGTGTTCGGGGGCCGTTGAAACAGTGGTGGATACATGGAGATAATTACTGAGACCGTGGTGATACCGAACGTGGAGATTCAACTGGAAGAAGTATATGGCTGCAGCGTTGGAAGTAAAGCCTTTGGCCTTCAGTTTGATCTTTTTCTTCTTCATCAATACAGTTACCTGTGCTGTTTCTTGCTTCAAGCCCTTTATATCAACTGATAGATTGGATTTTCATAGGCGTTCCTCTCTACGTAACAGCGCCTCCATTCGTTGCAACTGCCCTGCTCGCTTACGCCACGTCGTGGCTTGGTGACAAATACCGTCTTCGAGGGCCGGTTCTCGTTCTAAATCGTCTTTTATGCTTGACGGCTAAGCTGGTACTTCAGCAATCATTTCAGTCGAATCTCTGTAGATATCGGAGCCTTGTACCGATACAGCAACAATGATGGCTTTGGGGCGATCCTCATGACGGAAAGTCCTGTGATCAAAGATCTGATCTACGGCACGACGACCTTCGGGCTCTGGTGCAGGGAAAGTTCGGAGGCCATCTTGCAAAAATTGCCGGATGCCCGAGAGCATGGCTTGTCATTGTCACTTCCACGTAAACGACCAGATTGGCAAAGGTGAATGCCTGGGCACGACAGGGGCAGGAGATATCGGTCGGGTTTCGCGGGGGTAATCGTCGGAATAGGTGGGATTTCTCCTTCGTCTATCTGGCGCAAGTCCCACGAGGTTTGGTGGGTTTCAAGTGAGGCTACCGAGCCTGGAGAAAGCAAGGTGGTCTTCTTCGGGGGGTTGTATTTCAAATATCGCAGGCTGGCGGCTATATTGCCTCAGTCACATGCTTTTAGGCCGGGGACAGTGGAGAAGGCGAAAATCCGCGATATTGATACAGAGGGGAAGGATTCTCGAATTTTTGACCATGATTGTTGTGACGATAGTTTGTATGAGAAATTGGTAACTTCAGAAGAGCTTGGTGAAATGATAGATATGCCTGGGGATGAGGACACGGATTGCGATGATGACTTTTGATTGATGAAAAATATATCTAGGATTTTCATGAGCTGCAAGTTTCTAAGGTTGTCTTGTCTCTCCCCGAGGTTCTGGTCTGTTAGAGGGGAGAGTGGTGTGGGTTGGTAGGTATGCAAACGAAGAGTGCAAAGGTATTGATGGTAAACATATATCTTAACACATCTAGGCGGTTGACCCATTCATTCCAAGGTTGCTGAGGCCCGAATCGCCAGGCAGTCATAGGGACATGTAAATCATTGAACCATCGACATAGTTGGCTTTGTCTTCATCTAGGGTGTCCGAGCTCTTTCACTGGAGTCGAAATCGCCACTCCCTCGCCAAAAGACCCTTTCCTTCTAACCCGAGTCAAGATCGATCTCATGTATAAGCGCGCGCATCTTTCCACAAGTGCTCGATCTGGCAAAACAGCGGCATCCATCATGTCAGACTGGGTATAATTTTTCATTGACGGTAAAAGAGGCAATGACGCCAGGCTTCTTTGGCCAAAGCGATCTCTGCACAACCTCTCTGTCGAGACAAATTGACCGGCCTTGAAACGAGACCACTCCTGGTGCAACGCCGAGGAGTCAGAGATGTGGATCAATGAGCAAAGGGGCAGGGTTGACTATGATTATCCATGCATCCCACTATCCTCGTAAAAATATATATCTAGGCTTACATACAAAGTTTTGGCTTATTGCTTGTTTCAGATAAGCTTTTCTTGGCTTCAGACCGGAATGACAAGAAGAGCTGAATCATACCACGCCCCTTGCTTTTGGAGAATATCCAGACCTGCTTCTTGGCTTGAGTAAAGCTTATTTTTCTACCTCTCATTGGACAGAACATGGGCCGCGGTGGCTCGCTTGGGAAATCAGCATTTCTAAAACAGTGGTCACCTAGCGCCCACATTATTACTCGATAAGAATACTACGGTCGGAGTTCAGTTTTACAGCCAGGAAATCGGGAGTCGGTGACTATAATTGAGTCAATTAGCGCTTCTGGGAGGGCGCTTCCGCCAGTGATTATCTTTAAAGGCACACCACCCTAACTCTATCGAAATTGATTTGCTAAGTGAGGAATAATTAACCATTCTATTACCCTACTGTGTTCTGATTAGGAACTGAGTGACAAAAGAAGACATGTAGTAACATATCATCTCATGCATTGTGATAGTTTGAAGCGACTCTTAATGAGTGCCAAAGCCACAATCGATTGCTAACGCATCTACAGAGCAAAGAAAGAACTCGGTAAAAAGAAAAGAAACAGAAAGAGAAGAAAAGGAAGAAAGAGAAGAAGAGAAGAAGAGAAGAAGAAGGCAAAAACAAACGGAGCGAGGCACTCAGCCGAGCAAAGTGCAAACGGAGGAAGCGAGGCCTTCAAGGCCGAGTGGTCCTTTACAGGCCTCAACCTGCATCGCTTACCTACGTTTCTGAAGGGGTGGATATCTCAAAGGTTGCGCAAATTCCCAAACCACGAAATTGCACCAGGAATGTCAGTTAATATCCCTTTGTCTGCTGTATATTTCTTGACAGGATTCCTGTTACCAAATTCCATTAGTAAACTGGCCGGAGTAATTTAGCAGAAGAGTGCTTTGGAGCAACTAAACTAACATCGTAGATCCAGTCTCTGTGAACGCCCCAATGTGTCGCAAACCACATTTTAAACGAACTCCATGGGTAAACAGCCCGGGTTTTACCGGTCTTTTGGTCAAAGGCCCACTTGACATTCATCGTACAGGGAGATCCTTTGTATATTCGAGCAGGATTCATTGTATACTGTGGCGCCTAGTGCAGCATGCAGCTGTTGATTGTAAGCCTGCTCACATTCGGGCTTGACATGAACATGGGTAGCTTTTCTCTCTAGGACCGGTGCAGCCACAGATAGTATCAGGTCCACAAAGCTACTAGGTGAGAAAGGTGCTGATCTCGAGTCGAAAGACAAAAATATGGCCGGACGCCACTGTCCTGTGCTGCAAGACATGGGCGCGAGGTCGTCGTCATGCTGCTGCTCGAGAAGGGTGCTGATCTCGAGTCGAAAGGCAACGATGGCCTGACGCCGCTATCATGGGCTACAGGGAACGGGCACAAGGCAGCCATCAAGCTCCTGCTAGAGAAGGGCTCAGATTGCAGTGGTAAAGAAGGCAAGGGTGAGGCGGCTCTGCAACGACGAAGTGCTATAGCTGCTGCCCGAGAAAGGCGCGGCCCAACTCTGGAACGCACGAGCGGAAGCTAGACATGCTGCACTTGTTATTATTTAGATAACTTCTACACTGGGTCCCCGGACGAGAGCCTCTCGTGCCGCTTCAAGGCTCATTCAAGAATGTCCAGAGGAATAGCCTTATCATGAATGGTCACTTGTTGCCTCCGTATCGTCCAGTGACTGTGGCTTTGCGTGTCAAAACGGGAGAGAACCGGTCCGGCTCTGGGGTGCTCAAACTGGTGCATTATATGTCTTTCTCGATGGCTATCCAGATTCAGTGTGGGAAGTGGTATTTTTCCTAGGCAGCCAACGTCTTACTTCATCTTCGGACACGACAGTCCGGATCTGGGATCTAAAAGGGGAGCCTTGCCTCGTGCCATTGTTGACACCCATCAGAGTGGGCCGATACTGTAGCAGATCCCGCATTTCCGTCAGTATATCAAGGTATTTAAATTGTGCATCCCAATTTCATATATTTGTCACGTCTACCTTCAATACGTCGAGGTGCCCAGGAGCTGCGCGACCGCCTTATGCCCTGGCTTAGCTATGACTATGTGTAGATGCTAAGAGCTCGAGTATTTTATATGGATCAAGGCTATCCAATTATGTTATACCGTGAGACCGGGAGCCGGAACACAGAAGTCAGGCCACAGACGGGCCGGGAGCCATCCGAGCCTAGACTTCCGCACCGGCCCAAAAGCCCAAAGCCCAACCTGGGCCCAACCATTAAATGGGTTGGGTTTTGGGCCTAGC
>JAMAGW010000073.1:0-36963 GCA_023626355.1 Penicillium sp. S1602 | reverse complement strand
AATCATGTTTTATTATTGAGGGGGATTTTTGATGGGGCCGCCCGACCGGCAGTGTCGCCCGGGAGACCGTGATTCACAAATAGAATATGAGGACCTGTGAAATCGACGCCGAAAATGGCTGCTTTTGGCGCCAGAAACGGCCGCCTTTCCACCCGTAATTTTGGAAAACGAGCCGCCGCTTGACCGCCCCCCTCCCAGTACCCCATCTATTTTGCACCCACCCAGCACTCTTTAGTCACCCTCCGGCGACGAAGTTGGCGCCCGTTGGACACTTGCTCCTTCCCTGCGATTCCACCTGCCACCAAACGACGCCGAAAATGGCTCCCCTTTGCAGCCCCGTCCATGCGCCCTCTCTTTTCGTCTCGTTTTGCCGGGCGCCTATAAGATGGCTCTCCTCCCTCCCCTCTCTCAGTGACCCTAAGTCTCTCTTCATCACCAACGCTCACTCCTCAAATCGACTTTGACAACCTTGTTGTCCGTGAATCCGGATTCTCAACTCGGTTATCCATCCTGGCTTTTCTCGATGGCACCTGTGCTCGTTCGGTCGGCTCAGGAAGATGAGCACCAATACTGGACCGACCCCATCCTTTGTGAGGAAACTCGAGCCAGACTGGAACATTTCCGTTGTTCTGGATGGCTACCGCCAAACTTCAAGCCAAGGACCTTGCTAGGTATTGCCGTTGTCGAACGCTACTGGCGAAAGTGAGTGTGGTTAATCCCGGAATCAGGCGTCGTGGGTAGAGTCAACTCACGAGAATAGGTATTCCATTCAGTCGAAGGCGGACTATGTGGACTTCCTTCTTTTGGAGGATGAAGCGATCTACATGAACTTTTTCGACTGGATGTTCAGAACATCACGAGAGAAGAGGCTGCAGTCTTACGATGAGTACTGGCGCCGCCTTTGCCAATATTTCGAACTGTTTGCACGTCGCCGTGTCAATGAAAACGTCCATAAACAGATGCGACGAGTACGAGCATTTCTTCCATGCATGCAGAGATTAGGCTAATGGTGGCATAGTACCTAGACGGTCCCTTTCCGGCTGAGCGCAAGATCCCCCGACGAACGAAGGACAAGAATACACTAGATGTAGATGTCTTCTGTACAATCTACCGTCATCACTGGGTCCATTCGAGGTTTTTTCGTCATGGAAACATGATCGTTCAATTTGCTACAGTACAGCTATGGTCTGCCATTACCGGGACTCGCCCCGGTGTCTTGCTTCCACAAGACACCTCTTTACCCGACAACTCCTCTCGTGGCAAACGCAAACGTACCCACACGTTTGAAAGTGATCTTCCGAAGTATATTTCGTCGAAAGACCTTCCGGATTCTGTCTGCTATCGTGATATTGAACTTTTCTACTTGAAAGATCCTCAAAGCAAACGGGACGTTCTCTGTGCCATCATAGAGTTCCGCAATCTCAAGGGTCGACCGGAAGGCGCCGATGGGTAAGGATGCAACTGTACCTCAAATTCATATTTAATTGACTTGACGCTGATGTTTTTTTCCAGAACCAAATTTTTCATGCACGGTGACTACCAACTGGCATATTGCCCGATCGCTCAGATAATCTCGTTCGCTTTCCGTGATGGGGCTTTTGTCAATACGGAGCTCACACCAGAGCTCATTTGGAGGCTGCGAGTTCCCAAGCACAGTTCATCCCTTCCTCTTCGGTGGAAACCAGAAGTTCTGAACACTCCTATTCTTCGACGCTTTGAGCGCACTCCGTACGGCTACGAACTCCATAAGTCTTTATCGATGACTTATGAATCAAGTCGGCAAGCCCTCAAAGAGTTGGGCCGAGACGCTAAATTTGAAGACGATATTGGACATTACAACTTTCGCCGTTGGACGGCAAATGAAGTTAATCGTAAGTATTGGTGCGCCAAAATGATGAATAACATATCATCCGTGAAGGCGGAGGAAATTTTGTCTTACCGATGTTGACTAACAGCTTTAAGGGAATTTCACCAGTCAAGAACGGCAGAGGGTGCTTGGTCAGTCTGGCGACGCCGTCTTCGAAAAGCATTATCAATCACAATTTATTGGACGCGATCTCCAGCATGTTGTTCTTCTTCGACCGCCTCAGGAGGGCCTTGTACGTTTTGCCGGAAGCATGCTCAGGAAAAGGGATATCAACGCTCCGTCTGAGCTCACCGATACGCACAAGCGTGCTATTTGCCAAAACCCAGCTATTTTGCACCTTAGACGAGAGAAGAGAGAGCTCATGGCGGAGATGCGATCCCTGGCCGGCACTGTTAAAAATGCCCGAATCCCCTTTCCGCACCTCCATCAAAGGCATGAGGATGTCAAAAAAGAAATAGCTAAGCTTCGAAAGAGGTTAGCAACCGACACGCGGGAAACAGCTAGGAAAGACCATTTTCAAAATGCGCCCGTATTAGAAATTGACAAACAGATAAGACAACTCCTCGGCGATTCTGATGAAGCTTCTCATGAAGCATCTGATGATGAAAACTCTGGTGATGAAAGCTGGGAATTGCCAAAACCAGAATATCTTTTTGCTGAACGGGCACGCCTGGTGGAAAACTTTTACGGGCCTGATGCAGAGACCTTTGACGATGACAAGCTTCTTGCTCGACGCATACAGGTTACCAAAGACATGGTTGCACTGCTGCGGCTTTGCGAACCGAACAGACGAGGCAACCGAGTTAATTGGAATATTGACGATGAATATGGTTTGGTTGACCGGCCCGAGGAATCGCCGCTCCCTGAGGAGGACAACATGAAATGCGAAACTGATGTCTGCATCATTTGCTGCGGCCTGTCTCGTCAATCATCATCGAGCCTTCCTCCGCATAAGTTTCCTTCAAATCGGCTGGATTCGCTTCGTCGCCACTTAATCGATATGCACCTAGTCTATGCACGCGGCGGAATCAGCTGCAATTGGGAAGAGTGTCGCAATGTCCCCCATTTCAGCGAGATCACAGAATTTTTAGCCCATGCTTACACTGCACACTCATACGATGTCAATCTCAAATTGTGTCATCTTCCGCATGTGACACAAACCAACTGCAGCGATATCTCGTCCAGAAAAGAATCTTTGGAATCGGAGAATCGTTCAAGAATTGAGACTCCTGCCTCCTCCGTCGAACTCGAGTTGGGAAATATTGACCCACGCCTGTTAGAGGCTCATCCTGTCCCCATTACGAACTCCTTGGCGTATCAGTCAGATACCGAAACTCCAGACTCCTCTGGTGGATCTGTACTGAAAAATACTAAGCCCAGCTCAGTCGATGTTCCGATTAGGCGGTCGACGAGGGGTACTGCAAAACGAACAGAGCTCACGCCTGCTCCCGAGTCGGAGTGTAAACCTCAAAATCGGAAGCGTTCATCCCGGAGAAATCTACATGCAAAAGAGCGTTCGCCTGGAAAACAACGAGGGAGCAAGAAGTCGGCCGGCATGAAAGCTCCCAAAGCGCCTCTGCTTCGTCGATCAAGGCGATTGCAGTCTCAATGATTCTGTCTTTCTAGAGCTTTTGAGATTGGAGTACAGTATTGATCCAAAAATCTCCCTTTGGCAGAGCAGAAATTATGCATAGCCAACAGGCCTACAAGTCTTACTACGTAGCAAAGCAGCTTACGAGATAACCCTTTGATAGGTGACTCACTGTAGCTATATTAGCTATGTAGTCATGAGAACTTCTGCGGTTACCTCACGCTACATTTTGTATCTAGAGCCAACTCTAGTTTCTAGTATCGCCGATTCGTCTTGAGACGGTATATAGCAATAAATATATGTAAAGACCCTCACAAAATCTGTTACTCGAGAACGAATCTCTGAGTTTAGAATTTTCTTTCACTATTTCGTCTCGCCTTTCGACCCCGCAATGATACTCTAAACAGGTGAATGTTAACACCTTATTTTCGGGAACAAAGGCATAATTAATTAACTAGTGAACTAATTAACTCCTCTTTCGGAATGAGTATACGGTTCCTCAATCTGATTGTCATGCAGGAGCTAGGGTTCAGTTAATGGTTGGAGGATTAGACGGTAGAGATGCACAGAAAATAGGTAAACAAGTCGAATCAGAGGCACAAGCATCAGTAAAGAATTCCCAGTAACGAATCCATCAGTATCAACAGACCCCAGATGATGTTGAGCCGAAAATTTGCAAGAAATAATAAACCAGGATCCAAATAAAAGTCGGGCTTAGCAAATCAGAAGGTAGAACTTCCCATAGGATAGGCTGCAAGGGTTGAAAACTATTTGTGCGGCCTCTTTAAGAACGTAGCAGCATCATGCTCCTGGGGCGAAGGAGCTGCCTCCCAAGAGCGATAAGATAAGCGATAAGATAATGGCAGAACTTGTCTCCTGGGTACAAAAGGGCCCTAGGAGATACGTTGCGGCTCCTAGGGGCTAGTGGCAGCATCCCTAGGAGCCCATGCTGCGGTCCTAGGAACACGTACAACATTCCCAGGACCCGTTTGTCCCTAGGAACTAATGGGAAGGGTCCTGGGAACGACGGCCACCGGCCCTAGGAGCTTCAACTATTGTCAAGCATAGGGGAAGAACTTTGGATACAAGTAATATTGTCACGACAGAAAAATGGGTCAAAATGTGCCATTAGACCAAAAAGTGCGCACGCACAGTTTGGTCTCTGTACGGTGGTATTTTTGCCTCGACAAATATTTTTAGCTCGTAATATAAAGGGAATAGTTTTATTGGGGTTACCTCGCTGCCTCACGTGATCACCGCCCGGAGCTTACTGAGGGGCTTTATCCCTCCTGCAACGCTTGACAGGAGTCAATTGCTCGCCTCTGCTGGTACCTCGTCATCTCTCACGCAGTCAAGACTCGATTTGGTCCCTCCCACCTTCCCGCTGTACATAGAAACCACTTCAATATACAGACACATTGCCTCCCCAAGGGGAGCGCGGATGGGCCCTATCTGCCACGGTTCTCGCACTAGCGAAAATACCCACGATGTAGACGATCCTCCGATGTCCTGTTTCCTCGTTCGTACGATGGACCACGGTTTTCCCTCTGGACTACGGGCGTTCCGACCGAACCATGGTCCGTCGGGCCCGGATCGAGCAACTCTGGCACAAGTAAGCGGACGCTCTCAAACTTGCATCTCGCAACCTGCTAACATGACCAGGTACTGTGGAGTAAAGGCTGGAGGCTCTGATGCACTTCCAAAATGGAGCGATGCGGAGGAGGCTCTTCGTCAAGTCACCTCCAACGATGTCCATCGATTCCTCAACTACTGCATGAAACTCAAGTACGGTGTGGGTGGCAGATACCTAAAAGGCACAAATAAAGCGAGCGCCCTTAAAGCAGATTGGAAGGGGTTTCAAGGTTACTATTGGAGAATCACCCGCACCAAGCTCAGCCCTGAGGATAGAGAAGAGATCAATGCCGTCAGTTATCCATCCCGTCAAACGCAGGGAGCGCTAATAGGAATTATAGGGGATTCGGAAACTGATCGACAAGTTCGAGCTAGATGACCAAGAGCGAGGCAAAGAACCAGTCTACGTCCAAGACTTGACCGAATCTGAGGAATCTCGGGGAGATTCATGGTTGGCTTCAGTCGATGTTTGCGCACCGCATGCGCTATGGAGGTGGAAAGATGTTGAACAATAGTGATGCGGTCAGCGAAGCTCAGCAGAATTTGATCATGAAACACGCAGATTCTCGCACCTTCCTTAATCATTACCTTCCGCGACATGTTGACACGGACATGCAAAATGTGATGAACGGCCGCCAATCCAACAAATCCCTCATGCGTGCAATCACCCGCATGAGCAGGTGGATTGATACCAGACGGCCTCGACTCCTGACTCCTGAGCAACGAGCGACGATCCGTGAACATCCAGAGTATGTCGAAGCGGTCCGGCGATTAAATGAGCAAGCTGAAACTTGCATCCATGATCCGAGTGAGCAGATGCAACTGCAACGTGACAATCTCGCACGCGAAAAGCTCAACATCTTTGGCCGGCTAGAGAGGGCATTGAGACAGAAAGTTCGAAAGTAGTTTGACCGTAAACAGGCGAATATAGACATTGAGCGGCAGCTCTCCGGAGCGGCTATCGACGACGAGGAAGCGAAAAACGTATTGCGAACAGACAGTATGCTGCCAGAGCAGATTGATCTTCTCGAAAAGTTGTTGACCTGGCCGACTTCCCATTCGTTGGAGACAGAATGGCAGAGACGAAATGCTGCTGTCGCTGCCATCTCGCAATATTGTTGTCACCTTGAAGGAGGGCCACTACGTGGACGATGTAAACGGCCGGCTCCAAGCGATGAACCCGACGAAGAGCACACAGCAATGGAAAAGCGAACAAGAGAAATGGCCTCGATCTCTCCTGAAATGTCAAAGGATCAATTGCTTCTGGAGAAGGCGGAAAAACATATCCGGAAGGCCAAAAAACCTCGACGATGCTTTCAATGTTACGGCAATAACCTGTTGTCTGTTTATCACCGAACACACAAGTACAGCGAATACAAATCAACTTTGCGACACTTTCGAGAAAAGCACTTGGAGGATCGGAGATGTCATATGTGTAGCGAGGATCTCCTACACGAAATGCATCTTCGCAGACACGCAGAAGATGTTCATCGTCTTGCTACCGAACGCAATTACCACGCAAAAGAAGAATCAGGATCGGACATTGATACGGACTGAGTCGGTCAATCTTTTCAGCTCAGGTGACGCGTCAACATTGGTAGATATGAGCTGGATTCTTGGGACATCAGGAAATATCTTAAACGGGGAACTTTTGAGCAAAATCGGATGATTCAGTCACAGTCAGACAGGTTTATTTTTCTGTTTAGATCAGGCGACCCTTTCTAATAGATGTAGACCGCCATTATTCATGTTCCTTTGCCTAGTCTTCATAGACATGGTCCTCGATAGTGCGAGCATCGTAAGAAGGTGTTCTGTTCATAACGTGTCGAACTCACATTGATACAACTAGACGGCATAGCACAATGCCTCTTAAGGGACAGCGCAGGGTTATTCTTCTCCAAAGTGGAGCAAGGAGTAGCTTAGGACCAATCATGTCGGGCTACTTATAATGCCCAGCCCGTGAACGTGATTGCAGTTGTTCTGAAGAATCAGCCCTCTAATAATGTGTACTGAAGTATCTCAAACGTACTACATCGACCAATTGACATCGCTGGATGCGTATGTCCACTATTGCCAATCAGTCGTCCATTCCGAAGGCGTACACCCATTTTCCGGATGAAGGTCAACCAGAAGATCAACGCCTCATGTCTAGTAGCAATCAGGATCGTATAGGTGGATTGTATGGAGGAAGCAGATCTGCGTTTCTCTTGTAGTTCTAAGCTCAGTATTAACTGTGAGTCCTTGAGCCTTTATACTATTCGATATAGTTCTGACTAGAAATAATGCATTTAAGGTGCGGTAATTCTTTTGTCTCTTAGAGAAGTAACTATAATAAATAGCCGTTTAGAACTCTAGTCGAAATGATTTTGTAAATGTACATAGCCCTCCATCTCTTTGTTTTCTATCATAAATACACTTAGCCAAGTGAAAACATGAACAAGTTTGTTCGAATAGGTGCAGCGTACTCGTTCAAAAATGTTGGTATTGTGATCCAGCCGCGGCCCACCGTTAGATGCCTCATTTAAGGACAAAGCTCTGGGGAATAGACTTTTGTCTCTCTGCCTATCCAGGTTGCCTAAGTGTGTGTGGATTGTCTCAAAACAGCCATGGCGCCCGAGTTGGAATTCGGGCCATCGATCTTGAAGCCTTCATACCGATCGACGAGATGCTTGTAGTAGTCAATCAGCACCTCCGGCCCCGGAACGATTTGCCACTTTATCTTGAACAGGAATTCAAGCTCTAGCATTGCTAATTCCGTCGTGCTGATGCCTCCTATTTGAGCATATGTCTTGTTGGTCCAAAAAATATCGCTCAGTCCTTTGCTGGCTACTGTTGCACTAACAATCAGAAATCGATGTATCGTCAGACTGGACACCGTGAAACCAGGATATAATACGCAGAGGTGATCAAGATAATAGATTATGGTGAGAAGAATGGCTGGTGACAGTTTAGCATGCTTAGTTATTCGCTGGAGATAACTTTGCACAGAAATTTGTGGTGGCGAACGAGAGTGGAACCTGGTTTGCTGATCCTGGTGCGGTGGCATCTTGTCATTGATCTGAATCAATTCCATAAGCATGCTCGAGATAAGAACCGCCAAGTCACATGATTCAGTCGATTCGTACTGCGTAGACATCAATTTGAGTTCATAGTTGGAATGGCACGGTTGCTCTGACTGCGAACGCCTCAGTTCAAGGTGCAACAGATCCACCAGAGGTTCATTTGGTGAGTGAAAATTGCCTTGGCTTGCGAAGTTGTTCATTTGTGAAGTAAGTGCAGACACGGAGGAGGACGAGAATGTAATAAATATAGATTCAGGGGCAGAGCGTGCTGTCGTGGTAATAGTATTAATGGCTGCAGAGTAATTGTCTACAGCATAGGCGTGTGGTAAGGCCAAAGATAAGTCTGGGCCTGTACTGAAAAAGGACTCTGACATGTTAAGACCTTAACAACTCTCGCAGATGTCTCAGAGTTCTAACTGTGAAATCCATCCAAGGAGTAACGCTTTTTATTGACCAGGCCAAATGAGCAATGATGGATTGTCACAATTCTCTTGTGCGCTCATGGTATGAATGGGACGTCGCGGAGGTTAAAACATAAAAAGTGAGCAACACATTAGAAACAGTTGACATATAGGAGGGCTTTACGCACACCACTTCAGCAATTCCATGGAACTGGGATCCAAGCCATATTAGTAATTTATTTCCTGTTTAAGAAGGAACTTGGCATGACATATTTGAGACTACCAATTATGTTGCACTTGTGACATACTTCGCTTTATCTAGTATCTAGATCAGTTAGTTATCGGTATTATTTTTAGTAAGCAATGCCTTAGGCCAGTGCCTAGGCCTCCTCTCCATCAATTTCCAATATTTTTGGCGTGGGCTGGCCATTTTCAGACGGCCACTGGCTCAACCGGATTGCGTTCCGAGTTACCACATTTAGTTGGATTTGAATCATTTTTCAAACAATAATTTCCAGGTCATCGATAGTTGTAGAAAGGATACTCTACTACCCGCAATATTCCTGCTGGGTCAATATGTGCGCCATCTAGACATTAAAAAAAATCTCATGGTTTTAGATACTAATTAGCACTCCAAAATATGTTGAACAGTTTATTTTCATTGAGTAGAATATCCTGCGTCCAAGTCACGGTATTCTCAACCATCGTTATCGGGCTTTACGGCAAAGATCTTAAAGGAGCCTTGAGGGAAGAACCATTCGTGGTGGTCAGCTGTATATATTTACTAGCTTCTTTTAGGTTAAGTCACCAGTCCAGAGGCTAAAATCTACATCTGGTAGCTCCTTAGATGTACCGAGTTTCGCAGGGTCACAACATGAGTTGGTAGATTTCTATTTATCAGATTTTTCTCTTCGCAACATGTCCTTGTAAATGTTTAGATTGCTGTTAGTGTTCAGAATCAACGTATCTCTAAATTCGGTGTCAGCTAGGCATCAATTCAAAAATAGAAATAATAATAAATGGAAACATATTTAGTACCTCGAAATCCTGCTTCATTTAGGTATCTCTCATAATCGTCGGCCTAAGTAGCTCCAGCTATGCGGCCAAAAAAAATAAGGAAAGGTCATCTTTTATGTCTTTCGTAAGCTCTTGCGTTGCTAAAATGTCACTGATTGCAACCCTACCCCCTGGCTTCAGCAGGCGAAACGCCTCATGAAACACAAGAAGTTTATCGGCTTCTGGCACAAGCTTTAACAGTTTTCCCTAGTGCTAATTTGTGCAGATCGCTATGGCCTGCGGCACTCTTTTGAGGGCCAGCAACGGAGCTACCAATTCCCAGCTCGCGTGGTTCTTGTGGAGTGGAGAAGCGTGCGGGAAATAGTGACATGCCAAGAAACAGTGACATACCAATTTTATCCAACTGGGCCGGAGGCCGCAGACTATTGCCGCAAGTGATTAGGGATTAATATTAAATTGAAAGGGTTTATTTTTATGAACTTAACTTCCAGTCCCCGCAAAAGATACTGCCTTACTGAGAATTAAACCAAAACCAAATCGAGGAATACCTTACCCCAACGACTACTACCCAGACGTCCTTTCTTCCTTTGCGACACTCGAGGTCAATGTCATCTTCTGGGATTTCATCACCCCCGGACGGAGGATATGGCTGGATATGTGTGGCTTCTTGTTTCTCCATCAACTGTTTCACTTGGGGTGCGGTCGCGGTGCGTTTTCTGCCCCAAATTACAAACCCCTCTCCGCGGCAACTCAGCTCACGCTCTCCAACAGTCATACGGCGTGTACCTTTCTTACTACCTCTCAGAAGATATTTTCCCTGAGGCTAGTCCTATTGATTATGCTCTGATTGGGGGGTTGAACTTCTCTATAGCGATGTTGTCGGCCCCTGTTGTTACAATCGTCGCGCGAAAGTACAGCACCAAATTACCTATGTTACTTGGATTGGGGTTTTTGGCAACGGGATATGTCTCTGCGTCTTTTTCAAAAAGGATCTGGCAGCTTTATCTGTCACAGGGGATTTTAGTTGGCTTTGGGGTTGGTCTTATCTACATCCCAAGTATTGCGATAGTTTCCCAGTGGTTTGATAAGAAAAGGAGCCTTGCCAATGGTATCAGTGCTGCCGGGTCGGGGATTGGTGGCTTGATTTTTTCGTTTATGGATGGGACAGTCATTCAAAAGATATCTCATGCTTGGGCTTTGCGATTGACAGCCATTTTAAGCTGTTCTGCCCTGTTCATTGCCACAATGCTAATCCGAAACCGCAATGACGCGATAAGACCATCGCAGCGTGGATTTGACATTAAACTCCTACGCCGCCTAGACGTGCTTCTTTTACTATCGTGGGCATTCATTAGCATGCTTGGTTATATTGCTCTGCTATTTTCGCTTCCAGATTATGCGCGCTCTATGGGACTTTCGGATGCTCAAGCTACGACTATCAACGCAATATTGAACTTGGGAACTGCGGTTGGCCGGCCACTGATCGGGGTTATAAGCGATAATTTTGGCCGTATTGAAGTTGCTGGCCTTTTGACCTGTGCTTGTGGCATTAGTTGTTTTGCCATTTGGCTTCCAGCAACATCATATGGAGTGCTCATCCTCTTCGCTTGCGTGAATGGGGCTATCTTTGGAGCTTTCTGGGCTGTAAGTTTACCTTATTCATCTTGATACTAAATTTGGCATCTGACCTTTCAATAGACAATTGGGCCTTTATGTGTTGAGGTTACCGGCCTAGAGGAACTTCAATCAACCCTATCTTTAAGTTGGCTTGTTATTGTGCTCCCTACAACATGTAAGATCCCTAAACGAGAGTATTCGAGCAATCTTAGGCTGATATATAACAACAGTTTCTGAAGTGATAGCTCTCAAACTATGTCTTTCAGGATCCCACCAATCTTATATATATGTCCAAGTATTCTGTGGTATCTGTTACATTTGCGCTAGTTTGTTTTTATTTCTGCTTTGGTTACGTCAGAAAACGTGAATAAATATGCTAAAAGCTTTCTTCCTCTTTCCTAGATTACTTCTTGTACATTACATTAGGACGCATCTGAAAGAATAGTAAACAACAAATGACAATCAACACTGCACCCCTTCCCCAGGACAAGGCTGTTTCGGTACCTATCCTGGAGCCTCAATTGGAGGCTCATTAAATCCTGCTTCTTTCGGACATAGCCGAACAAGAGCTCGCAAGCCTCCGAACAAGAGACGGTGTATTGAGAGATGAGATCTGAGGTGCGAGAATCGCAGTCCGTTGCGGGACATCTCAAGGCAGGCAGCTCGGACTTGTTCGAGATCAACGAGTTGTCGGCCATGTCCTTTTCCGGGCGATATTGTGCGATACTTGTGGATATTGATGTGTGCAAGAACTGGTCATCAAACAGGAGACTCCCAGACGGATAGGGATCTGATGTCACCATGCTTTCTCCAAGAGGATTATTGTTTATAATTCTAGGCTTAGAGACCCGTAGTTCACTCATTGTCTACACCCGCGATCAGACATCCCAGGTGATACGGATTGATCTGTATTCTGGATAATTCCGGTGACATGCCGATATGTTGTTGTTTTGCCGCCAAAGGACCAGAAATTATCTCTTGTATAACGTATTCCCTTCTTTTATTCTCGTCGGGAACTCTGAGAAATCTCTATTTTGCCCAGACTGAAGCATCATATCCATCCATATGCTCTGTGTATTCCTCACCAGCAGCGGCCCATCCCTTGACACCCCCATCCAGGAACCAACTTCTAATAGAGAAATCGCCTCGATCTTCTAGGTAATCTGCAAACCAGCCAGCTGCGCGTGTTCCCCGCCCCTGAGAGGAGCCTATATCGATAGTCAGCACTCGTAGACATGAAATCGCTTACTTTGTAGACTATACCGCAGTACCACACAACGTCCTTCACCTGAGCTTTGGATGCCAGAGCGTAGAAGGTCGGCAGAATCACGTACAGACTCTGTGCCGGGAGATTCAGGGATCCTTGGATGGTTCCGCCCTATAATTGTCCGTGCAGCAATTAGTCTTCTATCAAGCGAAAAGAACATCACTATCCACAGAACACCAACCTCAAAGTCTGTTCGGCGTAGATCGACTAGAATGAAATCTCGGCCGGGCTGCTTCTTGTTCTGCAACCATTGCAACAGTTTTCCCCGGGACAGCGATGCGGCAGTGGTTCGCGGAGGCGGGTAAGCTGCATACCAGGGGGCCTCTGCTGGTGTTGAAGTATTTAGGCCCGCCATAACTTATAAGGGGTGGCCTATGATCGCGACTACGGGGACGGAGATCTTATCAAGAGAAAGTTTTTAACCGGAGTGCTTCATCTATATTACTACCCTAGATCGGCTCTGTGAGACTGGTCTGGTCCTGATTCAGCAATATGGCTTCGATGTCACTGGGCTCACTTTATTGGCTGGCCAGTGGCAGTGACCAAGATTCTTCCGTAGCCCCACCCCACCCGGTGTACTGTATGACCAAACGCCTGGTGCTCACCGACCGTCGATCTTATTGGTGAAGACGGTCCAACCAACAAGCGGCAGTGACATCTTTTCACGGATCGCTGTATTAATTTCTTCTCTATTGCAGAGCGAGGGCGAAACGACAAGGGAGAAAAAAAGACAAAAATAACTTCACATAATCTAAGGAGTAGTGCCTAATGGCCAGCCTGGTGACTCTTTGATACCATCTCTATTTCCCATTTACATACTATCAGAGACCCATCGTGGGGTCTCACACATGACCCAGGCTGGATCTTTGGGGGGGGATCTGACTATCTGGAAGCACTACTGGGATGTCCGTTTTCACGACAAAGAGGACCTTGCTCAGGTGGTCTCATCTTCGATTCTACTCCATTTCAACCGTCTCCGAAGGAAGCTAGCCAGTAGTAGACCTATCTCACCCATTTTGACTCATCATACTCATCCATAAGCTGAGTATAATCCGTACCGGCTGCTGCCCATCCCTTAACACCTCCCTCTAGCACTAGGCTTCTCATTTCCCCATCCTTTCGCTCTTTCAGATATTCTGCAAACCACTTGGTGGCACGCGCACCACGACCTTGAGAAGAGCCTGCTTCTTTCATCAGCTAACTATATATTTGGCGAGGAAATTAAATTACACGGACCGCAATACCACACCACGTTAGCGATTTTGCCTTGCGAGAGGACAGAATACAGAGTCGGGATGGCATGATACAAGCTCTGTGCTGGAAGGTTCAGAGAGCCCCGGATCGTTCCTCCCTGCAAATATTATGAGACATGCAGACGGCGGAAGAAGAAATGTGTGTAAACCTCAAAATCGGTACGACGTAGGTCAATTAGAACGAAATCTTTCCCAATTCTCTTGCCCTCTCGATACCACCGAAGGAGCTCGACCCGAGAAATTGAGCCGGCTACAGTGCTTTGAAGTAGGGTAAGCTGCATGCTCAGGCTCGGAAAGGCACGCGGGTGACATTACGTTGCTTGGATCATTCTTGGTCTTCGCCTGTGGGTTGAGGCCTGGAAAATAAGGGCCTGGGAAATAAGGTACACTTGACGGGAATCAGCAAGGAGGTATCACAAAGTAGATAAAATAATCTGATTAGGAAAAATTCATAGAAGTAAAAAGTTGCCTCCGGGGAAGTCGAAGGGAGACTGTCACTCGTCTGATGTGATTGGTCACCTAGCTCTGTCTGACTAGGGTATGACTACCACTTCCAAGGCTACTTCCAGTTGACCGTTTAGGAGCGACGCGAACAAGATGCTCGGCTTTTTAGCCATAATTGGCGTTTTTAGTGGTCGTGTGGGCAGTCGGCTCGCACCAGGAAATATGCTGAGCAATCGTTCGATAAGATATTATCTCTCTGGTATTGTCTACAGTATATTGTTCTATATCTTTCATCGAGCTCTAGCGGCACTCATCTTTGCCTCCCTTACTTTCTTCTCCTCCCGCTCGCTAAACCGGTCACCGAAAAGACCGATGTGAGGCCGCATCAGAATCGTATATTTGACAAATTCCTCCATGCAATCCACCAGACGATCTCGGTTGCCACTAGGCATGAGTTGTTGATCTCCCGGTTGACCTTCATCCGGAAACTGTGTATATGCCCTGGGGATCGAGGATTGATTCGGAATAGTAAACATACGCATCCACCGACCCAGGATACGCAAGGAGTTGACGGCATTGAACGATTGAGATCCACCGCACACCTGGGCAATGGCCAGCGTTCGGCCTTGGGTGGGACGGACACTTCCTGTGGTCAAAGGAATCCAATCGATCTGATTCTTGAAGACAGCGGTCTAGCGTTGCGGGGGAAAAGCACCTGTCAGTAATCGTGGCACTGAGTGTTAGGACTATCGTGAGAGGGTCACTCACTAAATTGCCGTGTTGTTCAGGTGAAACCCAGACATGCCCATCACTCCACAAACTGAGCTCTCGAAGCTCCTGTACTTTAGGATGGTCGGTGTCGCTGTCGTTCTTCACCGGAAGACCTTCAGGGTCAAAGACGCGTACATCACAGCCGAGCCGGAAAAGGATACGGGAAGCTTCCAATGCCACTAGCCGCGAGTATGACCTTCTCCGAAGACTGCCATAAAGTACCAAAACTCTCAGCCTCTCGTTTGTAATTCGTAGATTATGTTCGGCCATGTCCAATGCGGTGGTCAAGTCTAAGTTGGTGACCCAGTCCTCGCTTGCATCGTCGCTAAGGATGAATGGCCGGTACTTCTGGCGGATCTCTGGGCCATCTTCACTCGGGGGTAAAGCCAGAGATCGATATGAGACATCAGTTGGGCGGGTGTTTGCAACCACTTGTTGAGAAATAGCGGAAAGCATCCTTTCTGAAAATTTGGGGCGCAGCTGAAATGGTCTCGACGAGACTGCCGGCCTAAGTGTCAAGGGCACTCTTTGTATAAGGCAATATAGCATAGATTATTCGATCGGCGGCAAAGGTAAATGACAACAACAAAAAAATGACAGTAAAAAATTGACATGAGGTGATTAGTATGCATTTATGGTGGCGAAAGGGAGTATGTCACCAGCGAAATGTGACTGGATAATAGATCTTTGGCCAAGTGATTAGTAATCTTTAGAAATGACTAATCAACGCCACTGAATTTCGATTAACCTAGACCATCTCTTCGGATCACAAGAATTCACCCATACGCTCCCAACCCGCAACCTCTCTAGTTACTTTCCCATTCCGAAGAACGAGGATGAAGGCAAAGAAAACTGAAATTTTGAAGGAGGGTAACGCGACATCATCCGCTCGAATCCGCGAAAACCAGCGGCGTTCTCGCACACGGCGCAAAGAGTACATCCAGCACCTCGAGCAACGATTGTGGTCATTCGAAAAGCTTGGAGTAGCGGCGACACAAGAAGTCCAAAAAGCAGGAAGAAAGGTCGCAACGGAAAATGGGCTACTCCGATCCCTGTTGATCCTCCATGGTGTCACCAAAACCCAAATTGAAGAATATTTGGAATTACGACGAGGATCAACCAGCTCTATTTTATCCCAGTATCCATCAGCGGTCTCCCAAACATCAACAACCTCGCACCTACCGACGATAACAATTGACCCCCTTCCGGATTCCAACTCTTCGCCGTCAGCTTCACCTCATCACGACATAAGCATTTCGCCGCCTGAGATTAAGACTATTGGGACTAGATGTCCACCGAAAAGAGGCGTGGGAATGCATACGAATACTCGGAACGTTCATGAATTTAGCGCAGAGCGAGCAGCCGCGCTCAGTTCCCTCACAACTGAAACGGTCTCCGAAACACAGCAGTTGGGTGGCGTTCAGGATACAGGCCAATTCACATCGTGCGTAGCTGCAGCGAGGATTGTTGCAAGCATACGAAATTATGCAGACTCTCGTGATGTGCGATCTGAGCTTGGATGCGATTCGGAATCGAATTGTATGGTGAAGAACATGTCGATTTTCGACATACTGGACAAGTGACATGAATATTTGGGCATTTTCAATCCACGTTCGTTTTGCGGATCTCAATCACTATGCACTCCTATTGCCTGCGATTTCCCATGTTGCTAAAATGTTTCCAGAACCGAAAGAACAGGGTGCGGAATCCAAGCCAACAAGAATCGAGACAAAGAACATAAATTCTCACCAAGAGGTTATTACTGACGTTCTTCAACTGCGACCTTACTGCGCAAAATTAACGAATGTCATACAACGAGTAGTTACTTTGTGCAGGACTCGCGCTCAACATAGTATATAGTACATAAGGAGAGTCGTTGGTTAAATTAGATGAGAAGAAAATCTTGTGGGAAACGCTCAAGCCATCTGGACAACATTTGTACGAGAGCGTAATCATTGCCTAAGCGCAATGTTTGGATTACCGATTACCGATCAATATTCTGTGCGATAGTGAATTCCCATCGAATTCGTCGCTCAACCATGAACGCCAAAGCATATTACATCGCCAAGCGGTCTAACTAAATAAGAGCCAAAAACACCATGGCTGGGAAAATGTTGACGTAAGCCCAACTTGCTAACTAAGTTAACTAACTACCCCTCCTCAACGGACATTTATTATTCAGCGAATCTCAATGAAACCCGAGAGAAAGGTATCTTCCTTACCACAACCAAAATGCCACGGATCAGAGTAAAAAGCAAGGTAATTGTTGTGTCCAATATGAGTTGAGCGAGGGCGGGAAATTTTTGACATTCGTCTTCTAGGCTGAGGACCTTGCGCGAGTGCGTAACAATCAACGGAATTGCCGTGCGCGCCAGAAGGAGTACGTTCGTGATTTGGAACAGAAAGTGCAATTCTACGAGACCGCACAGAATGCTCAATTCGATAACTTGCAAAAGAAGATGGAGCTCCTCTCGGTCGAAAACCAGCTCCTGAAGTATTTTGTGGAATCCATAACAACCATGATGGACTCGGCACTTGAGCCGCCTTTCGCACCATCTCGGGAGGCTTGCGGAGCGATGACTAGATCTGGGCTTGGTTTAGATGTGCTGCTCTCTTCAGAATATCCCACCTCGTCTAATTCAGTGACTGGTGTCAGTTCTATCTTTCCATGCGTAACGTGACGGTGGACATAACCTCTAATGGTGCACAGGCAATGAGCAGACCAGGTGGCCCCAAGTCTGTCCCTAGGGATGATGATCCCCCGCGAGAGGAAAACATATTTACATCGGATACCTCTCTGCCTGAGCTTCCCTCGCTTGATGACCAGTTTTTATACGTCTCATCACAACTACCGACAAGTACGGTACATTTTTCGGAATCGCTACACTGCCCACAAATGGGGCTGATGCCTTACAACGTTTTGGCCTCAGAGGAGTTCCAGCTGCCAATCTCGGGATCTTCCGCCCTGGATTGTAATTCTCCCACCTCCGATCTCTTCTCACAACACACCGTCTCTTGTTCAGAAGCCTGCGAGCTCTTGATTGGTTATGTTCGAAGAAAGCCAGATCTCAGGAGCCTTCATTTGAGGCTCCGAGGTGGGTACCGAAATAGCCTTGTGCCCGGGGAGGGATGCAGGGTTGATTTTTATCAGCTGCTTGCTGTTCTCTCTGATACGGCATAGAAACGTAAGGTACCGGCCGATCATATTGAAATCACCTAACTGGAATATACGTCAAAAGGAGGCGCAAGGCCCATTATGCGCATTGAAGCTCAACCTCTGATTGGTGTTCCTGCAATAGTATGTCAAATGTCATAGTTCTTATTCTCATTCAATGCTGGTAAGCATTGTGATGTTGATAATTCACGGCAGCCGGTGTTGCACCATGGCATCAGTCATCAAGAGCCTCGCATATTCTATCTCTTCTACATCTTAAGCCCAATTCATAGACAGAGAGTGGCTTTGACCTTGGACTATCTCACGAATGGTCGTTTTGATTGGAACCCTGTGACTTCATAGAAAGCGTCTTGAGGCAAGCTCTGTACTTCATGGTGAAACATTGACATACAGTATCTGCAATTACAATGACAAGGGGGATTGCACCCTGTAGACCTTGATAGACGCTATGAATATGCCAACAAATTGTTGACTACAAATTACAAGACACTTTTGTATCTTCTAGGATCTGGGAAGGAAGACGGGCAAAGGACGGTCTTATACGCGGATCCAGATCCTATCAAATACGTCCACCACTACGGCAGGCTGATGCGAAGCAGAGAGGCACGCGATTGGAAAAGTAATCTGCTTGACCTGAAGCTATCTGGGAATCCTTTGGCTGATAAGCGTGTATTAGATGGTTTATCTGCACTGGACCAGTAAATCTGTGCGCTTGATGTTTTTGAGATCCAATGTGCTGATCGGAAAGGTCCACGCGGAAAAGCATATATTGAGTAGTCCGGTCTATTTAATGGATGCAAAATTGCTCCATTTTATAGACCGCTGTGTGCGCTTGCTGATCTAGTAGGCCCACGTGGGAAACAGCCCTAGATCCGAGGCCCAGTGCTGGACAAATGAAAAATTCGTACCTCGGGCCAACGCCTGCATACTAGAATTTCAACAGACGTGATGCACGGTTTTATCAATTGTGTAGATCCGGCTTAATGGCGAAGATCTTGAACGAGCCTAGGGGAAAAAATAACGGGAAGATGGTTAGCACCGCATTGCTCGCGCCTTGATTTGTGGGTAAACTCACCAGTCCAGAGATTGAAATCCACGTCCGCCATCTCAGTCACCCCGGCCGTTCTGGATCTCGTCATATCGCAGCATGAGCTACTAGGGTCCGATTCATTGACCTTTTCGCTTTGCCACATTTCCTTGTAAAGGTTCAGATCGCTGTTGGTGTCTAGAATCAAAGTATCTATAGGTTATGTGTCAGTGCTAGATCAAATCACACGAAACAGGGAAAGAAGAGCCAGTACGATACCTTGAAATCCTGCTTCTTTCAAATATCTTTCATAATCGCTGACCTGGCTGGCGCCAGCGATACAGCCAACATACAGGGAAAGGTCTGTCTTTATTTCCATCGGAAGCTCTCGCTTTGCAAGGATGTCGCTAATTGCAACCCTACCTCCCGGCTTTAGCAGGCGGAACATCTCATGGAAAACAAGCGGTTTCTCGGCTTCCGGCACCAAATTTACCACACAGTTGCTGATGATGCAATCAATGGTGGATGACGGCATCGGGATAGAAGTAATAAAAGCCTCGATAAAAGTTGCATTGGAGGCGCCAGCATTTTTCGCGTTTCGACGTGCCAATTCCAGCATGTCCTGCTAAGTTTAAGTAACGAGTACAGATAGATTAGCAAGAATGGGTCAGTGTACCTTCGTCATATCAATACCAATGGCCTTTCCTTCCAGTCCAACCTTCTTTGCGGCTAACAGAACGTCGATGCCCCCACCACTACCCAAATCAACCACAGTCTCACCCTATATATGGATATTAGTACTGGACTATGGGGCGACCGGTGGCTGTGCTCTACCTTTCCTATATTTGCAGTTGCTAATGGATTCCCGCAGCTAACACCCAGATTCGCGTTGTCCGGAATAGAGCGCAAATCCTCTAGATCATATCCAAACGCGGTTGCGACCTTGCGTTCATAGGTCCTTTGATTATCAGGGCCGGCCTGTTTCGCAACGCCTGCGTAGCGCTCTTGCACAGAACAATAGGTATCTTCAGAATTCATGGTTTCAGTTTCAACAGGGCGGAGATGGAGAAGCACTATGCTGTGAGCAAAGATCCAAAATGGGCACTCGAGAACCTGAATTCGAAAGAGATCAAGTCTAACTATATATTATCGGTGCTATTAAAAAGCCATGTCATGTCCATAGCATCGTTGATGTGGAAACGGGCGGGTCTTTGTTATTCCTTCCGCTGATTGGCCAGTGTCTGCTGCCTGGTATGTCACCGTTTGTCAAAAAAGTGTCACTTTCAAGCTGATATGTCACCGGATTCTCCCCAAACCAGTAATGATTTTCTTAAAGTTCGGGTGAGAGAAAATGGCCATGTGCAGCACCATGAAAGTAGATCTATGAATAACATTGGGATAGATGGTGATTGTACAAGGCCCTAATAATTGAAATTGAGATGCCTCAAGTGAGAAGTTATGACCCCAAATACCCCAACCCAGAATACTGGTTCTGGTAAACAGGCTGATTCATAAGCACAAAAGAGCTTCTATTCACCCGTGGCAACCGATGGAAATTAGAAGAACGCATGGGTATTCACCGGAGCTACCTAGACCAGAGATCAGTCCATACACCCGGAATACGAAGTGGCTCATGTAAAGTCTTGTTGAGACGAATTTATGACCGATATTGATTATTAAGTATACTATCTGTAACGGTGCGTATGCCTCTAGCCTCTATATATTGGTCCTTTCACCTCACCATGGTCTTGAGAGTTCCGGATACGCAACAAAATTGCAAAACGAGAATATTTCTCTTGCCTTTCGCCTTAGTCCTTCCAGCCAACTCGCTTGGCTATAAATTTGACAACATAGACCAGGCCAAGCAGTACCGGAACCTCAATCAACGGACCGACAGTGGCAGCAAGCGCCTGATTGCTGTTGGCACCAAACGTTGCGACAGCGACAGCAATGGCAAGCTCGAAATTATTGCTCGCCGCGGTGAAACTTTGAGTAGCAGCCAACTTGTAACCAAACCCGAGCTTGTAAGTCACAAGAAGAGTAACGAAGAAGACGATGATAAAATAAACGATGAGAGGAGCGGCAACTCGAACCACCGATACAATTTGATGAACCACCTGACGGCCCTGAGACGCAAACAACACAAGGATCGTAAAGAGGAGCCCAATAAGTGACCACGGGCCAGCCCACTTCAGGAAAACCTGGTCGTACCAACGTGGGCTAGCGATCTTTCGAAGGGCAATGCGGGTGATTATCGCAGCACCAAGAGGGATACCAAGAAAAACTGCCACGCTTGTAGCGGCGGTGGAGTAAGATAGCGTAACTTGACTGCCAGAGTGACTGATGACCCTGATGAAGAAAATGGCCAAGGGGGCGAAGAGCACCATTTGCAACAGCGAGTTAACCGCAACGAGAATAGCGCAATATTCACTGTCGCCTCCAGCGAGACCAGTCCATATAAGAACCTATCGGCAATAAAAAATTAGTCCCGGTTGGCAACGGTAGAGAAAGGGTGATGTACCATAGCAATGCATCTGGCCAACCCAACTAAGATCAAACCTTCTCGAAGCTCTGGTTCATCCGGTAGGAAGGCCCATGCTAGTGCGAGCTGGGAAATATAACGTTAGCAAGTTTCACCGTGGTAAGTCAAAAGAAATCTCACCATCAAGAAAGGCGCAATAATCCAATTAACAAAGATACTGAATGCAATCTGAATCCAGATACCACGCTCTCGGAAGACGTGGTGTAAAGATTCGTATCGCACTTTGCAAAGAATGGGATACATCATAACCAGGAGACCGATCGCTTGCAACGTTTAGTTGGAGGCTGTATTGTTAAGGATCTTTTGTGCACATACCGATCGGAATAGACACTCCGACGAATTTTCCCTTTTGAAGCGCGGGTCCCGTATTCTCCACAAAATTTCCCAGTATGATTCCAATTGCCATGGCAAGGAAGATCCACACAGCCAAAAAACGATCTAGCCAGCCCAGCCCTTTAAAGGCTGATTGTTTGACCGTAGACTCCTCGGGTTCGTGTTTTCTTTGTTTTTCAACATCCTCGGTCGTGGGATTTGTGGACTGATTATTCAATGTTGCGTTGTGAGATTGCGGTTCGGCCTGCACAGGCAGATTTGCCTGAGGAATTTCGGTAGCCATCTCTAGCCTCTGCAGATTAAATGCGTAAGATGCTTCACCTGTAAATGGCCTCTGTCGGATAAGGAAATTAAAGGAACATTTGAATAGAAAGGCAGTGATTGTTCGAAAGTCTGCACCAACGGAGCAGAGTAGTCTCTTAAATATGGTTTCGTCTTAAAAAGAGAATCTACCGCTAGTCCTGATATGGTAAGACTGGTGCTTCGTGATAGCCAATCACACCGGGCGGACGACAGTCTGCCGGACCTGACCAATAATAATCAAGGGGTGACATGGCGGCAAATGCTCTAGGCTTGTGATTTATCAGTGATGAAAATGCTTGCATTCCCCTTCCAAAACCTTCGACCAATGATAATGTCGGAGTGACATACAGGTTGCTATCCAGAGGAAAGCATAGAGATGATGACCATGCAAAGTAGTTTTCATTGACAGTTCCAATGTGACTGGTAATACATTCAAGTCACCAGCTGCCAGTGCAGGCGGGGGTTTTTTTTTAGTAAAGAATGCCCGAGATCACTTTTAAATGGCCAGACGATAGTTTTGACTACGACAATGTAGGCTCTGTCTGAATGCGGTTTCGGCATTTACTGCGACTACGTCTCACAAATGAGTTGGGTGACGACACTCCTGCGTAAAAGAATGTTCTAGAATGACAAATTATAAATGCTTCCCCTTTTCCAGCCAACAGGTAGTGTATAAAATCCAAGAACAGCCACTTTGTCCCTCTTTCTTGTACACAATTGAGGCGTCACCATATCCCCTTTTCTTTCATTCATAATATACATTGAAGGCACCTACTATCCATACCCGCCAAGTTTTGCTATTGTGATAATTTCACCTCACATATTCAACTAGCTACTGGCCAGGACTACTCAACGCATTACTCGAAAGGCATGCCCATCATGGCTAATAAGCCCAGTGTCTTATTTGTCTGCGTTCATAACGCTGGACGCTCGCAGATGGCCGCCGGCTTCCTCTCTCATCTAGCAGGTGACGCCATTGAAGTTCGCTCTGCCGGGTCGGCCCCAGCCGACTCTATCAATCCCGCCGTCATCGAAGCCATGCGTGAGGAAGGAATCGACCTCAGCAACCAAAACCCCAAGATCCTAACTGCCGACGCGGTTCAAGCCAGCGATGTCGTCATTACTATGGGATGTGGGGATGTTTGCCCTTTCTACCCTGGCAAGCGCTATCTCGACTGGCAACTTGATGACCCTGCCGGGCAAGGCTTGGACGCTGTGCGAGCTATTCGTCACGAAATCCGTCATCGTGTTGAGAAACTTATCACTGAACTCCGGTCCGATAGTTCAACTATTTGAGGATTTCGTATACAAGAGCTGAATCTGGTGGTGATATAACAGTTTTCAACACGTGTTGAAAATGGTGAATGGTCGCGTGGCTGGCATTTCCATTGTTCTCTACTACGTATGACTTATCCTTCGGGCGGCTATGATATCACTTCTAATATATCACCTTTTGCCTCCCAATTTATTCAATTGAGCTAACAGATTCCCCTTCCACTGAAGCTCTTAAGAGTTGGTCGGACTGTATGTTGCGTTTAAATTCAGCAAGATAATGTTATTTTATTTAGCTTATTCCATTATCCAATTAGGGAAATCGTTTGTATGTCTTGAAATAGGAGCCAGCGCAAGGTCGGCGTATGCATTGGTAGTAATACAGTAGAGAAATAAAAAATACAATTTGATATACGTACGGCTAATTATCAGCTTTTTTGGGCCACATTGTTATTCTCAGGCACAGACACAGCTCCGCCGGAGGTAGGGTAAGTATGGTTTTTGTTTATGGCATTGGGTTGGTATAGGTACTACCGAGGTGAAGCTTCAAGTAAAACAGCTCCGAGTTGGTAGTTGAGTCCATAAAAGATGTAGGTCCAGCCAATGGCCTGTAATACGTCAGCCAACGGGAGAGGAAACTTCATTTTCTCTGCCAATAGCTACCTTCCACATTTTTTGGGTGGCAGCCGCCACGTCCTTCGAACCAGATAAGTAAAGAGCGAAAGACTGTATTCCACGTATAGATAGTGCAATGCACACGGCAGTTTCAAAAACAAGTACAATTCCGCAGGTGATCGAATAATAGCTTCAGAATTTTGATAGCTTATCCAGACCTCGTGAGCTTCAGATATACCAAAATCTTCCGCTCTAGTAGCTTGAGGGTATTCCATTTGCTGTATTGCTCAAAAGTGACCCCATTTATGCCCGACAAAAGCCAAAGTTCACGCTACAAGAGCCTGAACGGGGATCATTACGAGACCCCAGCGGATTGTGGTGAAAATTCCCCAGGCCGTAGCATAGAGATCTCCAAGCTGGTCTATTCTGTTGACAAGCCATTGATAGATGAAATTTCTGATAGCCGACTCAGCGAACGTGTATACACTTGGCCGAACTAACGTTGTCAGTGCAGAGAGGCTGAATTTTGATCCTTCGTGGCTATCAACTTCTCTTCCTTTGCATCTTGCAACTATACGAACAAAGTATAGTAGTCCCGCTATCACCGATGAAGTATCGCAAACTAGTCAAATAATGGCCTGTGTTGCAATAGTTGGCTCGGATTTTCCAACACGGAACGTCGATATCAGTAGGAAATCCAGCACGATATTAATCAAGAACTTGCTCGTGCTGAATATCAAAGGAACGTCCGGGTTATCCAGCGCTCTGGTTGACGAAGAGATCGCCGCCTCAGTGGCAGATGTCAGGCCTTGGATGAAGGACCATCGTACGTAGGTAAGCGAGGCGTGTCGCACTTCAGTCGGGACAAAGGCGGCTGCTAACTTCGTTGAAGCTGCAAGAAATATAACAGTCATCAAAAGTCCCTGTGCTGCACCGACAATGATCATAGTCCACGCAAGATTCAGCCGTGAGTGCAGGCTTCGCGATGACTTGTCCCCAATAATCAGCCATGCAGAGCGAGGAATACCATCATTTAAAAAAGGATTTAACGTTGCCCTCACCCACGAGGACTCAGAGTGTAAGAACTACGTACGATCTCGCGAGGTATCAATATATCCAATTATGCGCTATCTATATATTTTTGCTGGGGCCTGTACCTCGAATCCAACATCTCGACCTTCCTGGGTTGTCTTCTGACCATCGAGCGAAGCTGTGGGCTCTCCATCGTCTCCAAATAGTTCCCACACGGCAAAATATTAGATGAGAAGTCGAAGACGCGTGTTGCTGAAATTTCCTTGTCTGAGTATAAATAGCAACCAATTTGTTCAACGTACTTTCAGTCAGTTTCGCAAATTTCGAGAAAGCCTCTCTTTGCATGCTCAGGAGATGAGTGCAATACATATTGCTCTTGCTGAGCAGCCTCACGAACGATTGGTTCAAACGGCATTATGGACTTAGTGGCTTTTACAGAAACTCTCCATTGGGCGCAGTTCTCTGGGTCAACATCATCATAGATAAATTCCCAATGGGTCCGAACATTTGCGGAACCACCAGGTTCGGAGACAAGCATTTGGTTCAGCGTGCCAGTGGCTTGTGAATAGTCGAGCCACAGATTGTCGACAGGACCGCGAATACCGTGTGTGGGACTCCAGGTTTCCGAGAAACGAATCTTACCAGCGAAAACACCTAGAAAATCTCCCTCGCGCACGGGGACGATAGAACAGACGAGCAAAGAGCTATTATCCTTGGGTAAGAGGAAGGTAAATGCGGACTTATCTCCACCACGTTCTGACACTAATTGGTTATCGTAGGGTGCGCCTACCAGATCAGGAGAAAATGTCTGCAAGCCAATTCCCTTGAAGCTTTCTTCCTCGTTGGGGAAGGCCCATTCATTTCTAGCGCAGTTCCAACAGGACTCCTGAACTTTCAGCCTCTCGGACACTTGGGGATTGTCAAGGTCGGATACGCGCGCCAGGTCACCTTTCCCGAGCCTGAGAACCCGCGTTTCTAGCTGTTCGATATGAGGTCCATATTGGGCCTCCCACTTCTTGATTGTATCCACAAGAGAGGTTTCTGACGTTTTGGGATATCCTTTGCAGTAGCTGTCAAATTCTTTGGTGCGGTAATATAGGACTTTTTCAATACCGACGTCGCGCATTTCGAGAAGATTTCTCCAAAAGATCCGGCATTGCCGCTGGTTTTCTGCACCTAACCTGTAACCAGCATCTTCCATAAATTTCTTGGTTGCAGCTTTCTCCGCCATAGTAAAGCCGTCAGCAGGTCCTTTTGCAGACGGCAAGCTCGAAGGATCGATTAAAGCTGCACCCTTGAGGATGATTTTCCAAAAGATTGTTTCATAATACCGATTCTGCACACCCTTACCCATAGCCAAAGCGTTGTCCCTCTGAATAGTGCTGATTGCCTGTTCGTATTCATATTCCGCAACCTGATCGGCGTACTTCCGTATTTCATCAGGATCGGTTCTTGCTGGGACCATGGCGGTTCGATGGCCGTATCTAGCGATCGCTGAATTGACGGTAAAACACTCAAACAGAATCGAAGCCATTGCTTTCGTTGTATACGCGGAATCAGGATGATAGGATGAGGAAGCATCGACCGGGAGATTCGAGGGGTGGGTTTCGTTTCCATGGTGGTCATTGGGCAAGGGCTAGATTTAATAACAATCCATGTTAGATCAAGCAAGTAGGTCAATCAATTGAGGGCAAAGGAGTGCCCTACCGGTTGATCAATACTCTGAGAGCCTGTCTCGATCGTTCCATCAGCAACGCGACCGGGCGATGGTTCGTTAGCACATTTATCTGGGCACTGCTGGACCTGCTTCTTTTTTTTCTTCCTTGGCTCCGCGCCCGCTAGATTTGCATACTCCCTTTTCTGGGTATTCGAAATCCGATTGGATCCACGCCCTTTGGCTGGCGAAGGCGGAGGCGTTTGCAAAGTCGAACCACAGGTTCTTAACGGGATGTCTCCTGTATTATCGCCTTGATTTGCGAGATGAGCCTGGAGGACTAAGTTCACAGTAAGCCCCTATACCGATAGCTAAGTTAAATGTCCCACATACCATCATCGTCGACTTTAGAAATCAAGGAATCAATATAATCTTCATTATAATCTATGCCGGAGGACGTGAATGCATCCCGGATAGCCTGGGCTAAGCGTCCACGGGTTGTTTCGTCCATGGCCCTTGGAGAAAGTGGTGCGATCGACGATGTGCCCACCTCCTGCATCTTAAATATAGCCCCTCCTCCGCTCTGGAACATTCGAGCAGACTGATCGACGAGCCGTGTCCACTTTTGTGGGGCTTCTTGTCATATGTTGACCAATAATGTGCCTGGGGCGTCTCTCTATCCCAGATTGGCAACGATGGGATGGATCTAGACTATCTTGGCTGGATCTCGAGATACAGTGACGTGGCCTCAGCGGCTTGGATGAGTGCTGTAGACAGTTCGGCAAGGGAAAAATGGCGCAGGTCGGGTTTTGATCGGTGACTCACCTCCAGGAGTTGGTCCAGGCCCCCTTCTTAACCTGCATCGTGTGTATCCCACTTAGGGCCAGCACTCCTCCCCCCTTCCTTCCACCTTTACCAAACAGCCGATCCGCTCAACAGGACTTCAAGAAAGAGGTAGAGCTCCTAGGCACGAGAATGTCCGCTCCTGGGTACTACAGCGCTGCTCCTAGGGCGTCTGCAGTTCCCAGGAACAGGTATTGTGATCCTGGATCTAGTAATGCGATCCTAGGGCCGTCAAAAGAGTGACTTGGAGCTCAAGGCCTCCTGGGACTCTATATATCCATGGCAAAGGACAGCGCTGATACACTTAGATAAATTATAGATTCCTGGCTACAAAGCTGAATGCATATTCGAGGACTGTTCCTATAGCCATTGGGCCTTCATGTAATTACCAGGGCTTAGACAGATACAGCCTTCCGACCGGAATTTTCCCGAGGGCCTGAATGTGCATCTCGTCCAAACATTAGTGCCGGTGATACTTTTTCCTTTATAAAATCTGCATCAGGAACACCAGTATAAGTTATACATACCCTAAAATACGAAAATCATATTTTTTATGGCCTGAGAATATTCTTGGGCACTAATATTAGGAAATGGTAAAGTTTTAACAGGCTCAATATTTTGAGATAAGAATTTTTCCACGGAAGAGCATTTTTGGCTGAGAATTTTAGGGACATATATTTTTCTCGTTAGTTTAAATTTTTCAGAACAAAATATTCGTCGGTTCTATTTTTGTGTAGCACATAAGATTAAGGTTCTATAATATTCAGGAGTGAAAAAATTATACCTATCAGAAAATTCCCTCGACTGAATAATTTGTTAGTAGAATATTCACTAGCTTCAGTGGGGCGCTCGTTGGCGTCTCGGTTGATCGTCAGCGTTTCGCCGATGCAAAAGGCGCAAAACTAAGGTACATTCCACAGGATACCACGGTTGTACTCCGTAGACGGTCCCTCGAACTCCCGATTTCTAGGATGTTTCGTAGGAACTATCAGCGACGATCCCTACGATCTATCATCCGTTGCCCACCCGGACTCGCTGGTCTGTCCTGACTTGCGGGGAGACCGAGCCACTCCAAAGTGGAGAAAGTAGTAGCATCGAGCCAATCATAGAAGAGGGCAGTCGAGTTGGAAGCCGATCCTGATCGTAATTGCACTCCATTAAACCAGAGAGCGAAATTCCTCAATTTGCCCAAGGCCCATGAGATACCTCCTATTGGTACTTCTAAAACTTAAAATAATGAAGTAAACGTTTGTTCAATTTCCTGGCTGAAGCAGCCCCAAATCATTCTCAATCTGCAACTATTGCAATGAAACCAGTCTCACTTGGGACAGGAAGGCCTCTAGACCTAAGCTTGCTAGTCCTTTTAGCTCTTCTCTTCGAAGACAGGCTTTCCCAATTTTCATACAGAGTCAAATCTGAGCATGAAATCCTCGTTATGTGGCCCTGACCAGAAGTTTCTTGTAATTCGGCATTTGGCGTATCTTCGGGCAACAACGAAGCGCGCGGCCAGTCGCCAAGCTCAGCAGACACTCGAGGAACGACCCAAAGTCCGCTATCCACTTCAGCAGGGAGCCCCCACGGACTAGGCTCGGGCTCTTCGGGGGCAGGCTCAGGTTCTTCGGAGGGATACTCGGGACACTCAATCTCTGCTGGGGCATTCTCAGGCCCTTCGGAGACAAGCCCTTGTAGAGGGGTTTCATTTGAGATGATGCCGTTCGGTGTCTTCACTAACGATGTAGCAAAAATCGAATCACTTATTAGCCTATCTCTAATTTGCTGGAAGTGACTGGCCCTGCTGCTCTTTCATAGAAAAAATGCGAATAGATAGTTTCTCGATAATCATTTTCATCACTGCATTGTCGAACTGATGGTCTTGGCCGATAACATCGTAGAATCCTTGTAAACCAAGCCCCGGATCATTAGGCCTTAGCGAGCGCTCCAAATTTCCTTGAATGTAACCTGGAAGCCAAGTTTCACCAGCGGGGAGACTTGAGAAAACGTCCCTCATTATCCGCAGTATTTCAAGCACAGGGAGCTCCTCATCTAAGTGCAGCATCTTTTGCTGAGAAATGACTTCAAGGTCAGCAAGACCCCAAGTCCTTGACGCATGGTAAACTAAAACGCTCCTCTTGTACTCTCTAGCGAGATCTGATGTGCCTTCGTCACGAGGCGAACTGGCTGTCTCGTAACCACCTGTGTATAAGAAGTGCACCAAGGTATGTCCGACATCTTCATCAATATCAGACATAGAGGTAGTTGATGATCCAAGAGATGCCAGGGCGAGCTTTTGGTATTTCTGGAGGAAATGAGCGGGAATGCCATATCGCTTGCTTCCTATAACGAGAGTAACAAAAGGGGATTCGTAGGGCCGGGGAACAGGTTAGAAAACGTCATTTGTAACCCATTCAAAGAACTCACGATGATAAAGGTCGGTGATAGTCAACCTTGGGAGAGGTCTCTGGCGTGAGAGGCGGTCTCGGCACCTCATTGGAGTTGCGCTGTTTCGTTTTCTTCTTTGCCATTTTTCAGTCTCACTGTGACTTTATCAAGTGAATACCTGGAGATTTTCCAAGAATTCTGTGAAAGGCAAAAGGGAGAGAAGTCCTGACTAAATTTAATATAGCAGGGGGTGGGAAGAAGCAGGGTAATGCAAGTATGAGTTGTCCTGCAAAGCTGCCGGAACACGTCATCTGTGTACTGATGAGCATTTTAGTGTCAGGAATTAAAATGCAATGAGTAAGTAGATGGACTACTACAAGTAACTACTTTCTCTTCGGTCCTTGGTGTCCATCATGGAGATAGCTTATCCCACAAGCTTATGTGTGGTGCTGATGATCGCCCGGGCCGTGAACGGACCCGGGCCGACGCGAGACTGTTCCACGGTACTTCAACACAGGGGGAAAAGAGCGGCGTAAATGAGCTGTATGTTTCTAGCCAAATAGGGAGCATGGAAGCCTAATTCGACAAATTGGCCCCAATGAAAAGCCACCATTGGGATTCTTCCTGCGTCACGCCTCCCAACCACCGTGCGTTCTGTAGTTTACGACCGGAACTCACAAAGGATAAGAGAGAAAAAAAAGCGCCTAAAAATTGAGAGGCTTGAATTTATCTGATTGATACGAACGTAATTCAAGGTAGAGCGAAGGAGAGCTCCGGCATTTAATCATTGGCTGGTGGCAATTTCGAGAAAGCCTCTTTCGGCATTTTCAGATGACAAGTGCAGTTCATATTGCCCGTGCTGAGCAGCCACACGAATTAGAGGCTCAAATGGCATGATCATTCTGGTAGCTTTAACAGAGACTCGCCATGAAATGTCAGGCTGTGTCTCGACGTCGCCGCAGAAAACATCCCAGTGAAGGCAAACGTTTGCTTTACCACCAGGTTCAGACACCTGCATCTGGTTCAGTACCCCTGTGACTTGAGAATAATCAAGCCAAAGTCTCCCGGTAGGCCCAGGAATGCCATGGGTTATACTGAGCTCCTCCGAGAAACGAACTGCGCCAGCAAATATGCCTAGGAAGTCTCCTTTGCAAAGGGGGACAATGGACGATACAGACAAAGGCCCGTCTTCTTTTGGCATAAGAGTGACGAAAGCAGATTTATCGGTCCCACCTTCGTACACCAGTTCATCACTGTGTCTTATGCCTAGATTATCAGCAGAAATAGACTCTACGGCGCACTGTTTGAAAGCTTCCTCTTCGGCGATGGTACCCCACTCATTAGATGCATTGTTCCACGAGGTCTCTGGCACCTTCAAGAGCCCTCGCACTTGAGGGTCATTGAGGTAGCTGAGACGTTTCAAGTCCCCTGCGATCAGTGATAAGATCCGCGTTTCCAATTGCTCGATATGAGGGAGATACTTCTTTTCCCACATTAAAATTTTGTTCACAAGTGCGATTTCCGCTGTTCTGGAATAGTTTCTGCAAAAGCTGTCGAATTCTCTCGAGCGGTAGAGAAGAATTTTGTGAACTCCAACCTCACGCATCTCGTATATGTTCTTCCAGAAAATACGATGTTGTCGCTGATTCTCGGAACCCAAGCTATGCCCGATATCCTCCATAAATTTCCTGGTAGCAGCCTTTTCCGCCATTGAAAATCCATCAACCGGGCCTTTGGCCGGGGGCAGTGTTGCAGGATCGATCAGAGCGGCACCTTTAAGGATGATTGGCCAAAAAATGGTTTCGTTGTAGTTGGTCTGTATTGCTCTGCCCGCATTGAGAGCGGTGTCCCTTCGAATGATCGTGATTGCTTTCTCATAACTGTGTTTGGACAACTCGTCGACATATCCTTGCGTCTTTTCCAGTTTAGTTGTTATTGTAGCTGTGCTGGTGTGTTGCCCATACTTCGCTATAGCGGAGTTCGATTTGACGCATTCCATGACTATCGTTGTTACGACCTTCATTTCAGAGGCCGAAACAAAAAATGATGGGAAGGAGCTATCGCGGGGTGTCGGCAAACGCTGTGGGTTGGTTTCGTCGGCCTGAGTCTAAAAGCTAATCGTGAGTCTCTTTATCCTTCTCTTACGGATTTGAGTCAATAATGTCTTACCGTTTGGTGTGTTTGAGGCGACGGAGTTCTCCTGGGAGCATTGTCGCTAGAAATCCCACCTTTATGACTCCTAGACGCTCCGGGTTGCTGACCCATCAACTTCAAGCAGTGGCCGCTTTTTCGCTTCTTCCTTCTCCTCTCTCCTGTGCCAGCCATATCATTGTAAGTCGCTTTGCCATCCGTTGCAGCTTGTTTCATAAGGCGCTCAGATCCACGCTTGTCATGTGGCGGAGTGAGAGGTGTCTCGATTGTTATTTCCTTCAGCTGTGAGATAGACTCAGTCCCGCTGCATCTTCCAGTCCTGCGCTGGGCTTCGCGAACTGGAAAAATTGTCAATGACCCAGTATAGCTTAGCACTAGGCGGAGGTTCGCTCACGATGGTTCACAGCATGCGTAGTAAGTGACCTAAGAAGCTCCTCGCTGTTTTCAACTCCAAAAATAGCGAACAACTCCCTAATCTTCTGGGCTGCCAGGTCCGAGACAGTATCCTCCATGGCGGGTGATGAGTGGAGGAGGGAAGTTCGATTTTTTGAGACTTTCTTCCGGACTCCCCTCCAGGACTCCCATTTCGAATGTTCTAGGCAGTGACTCCCTTCGAGGGCGGGGATATGAGCCAATCATATCAACACCAGGGACTCGCAAAAATAGCACCCTCCAGGCCAAGGTAAGACTTCATAGAGGTTCACCTCCTTTTGGGTTGTCGTTTTCGCTACCGCAGGAAAACGAAAATTGGGCAAAGGCATATCAACAACGACCATCTTGCAGGTAAGATAGGTCTAGAGGCCGATGGCCCGCAATGAAGAATTCGAGTCAGGGAACATCCTCAATTCGCAGATAAATTAGTGAGGGCGTAAATAATTGGGTGGCATGACTCCGACTGCACAAGTCGCAAATAATCTAAGTCGGATAATTTCCCCAATCTGTGACCTCCCATTTTGTGCAATATTGGTCGAATACCGATGAAGGGTCGTGATTTACCCGAGTATCGAGGAACACGTTGAAGTGATTGCTGAGGGCGCGTTCAGTGAAAAATGGAGAGCCCACAGATGAACGAACCTACAGATGTGAGCCATCCATCTGCATTGCCGTGTTGCTTGCCTCTGGGTTGATTTTCGAACAGTCAAATTGTGAACGATAAAGGCCGATATGCGTCATGTTGATCGTGTGATGATGGTGGTGGAGTGAATTGAGCGCCGACCGGTGAAAGAAGAACGTATTGTTCTTGGGCAAAAGTACGGTGTTCAATTACTGCCATTGGATAAATAGAATGTGGTTACCTTCTCTTTCCAGAGCCCCACAAGTATCACGTGCGCTTCCTAATACCCCTGGACCCCCCACGTTTGGTGCATGATTGCTGTCCAGTTTTGTTCCGCCACAGGCGGGGATGGGGAAATTTTTTACTCCTGACTTCTCCACCTTCGGACCCTGCCAGCCGTCGTCTGTAGTTCTGCTTCCCCCATGGAACACTTCTTACGATAGGCCACGGTTCTCCCTATTTTCAAGCTGTCGTGTGTAGTCCTGATTCCCCCGATAGAACAGTTCCTACGATAGGCCACGGGAGTATCCTTCTCCAAAGTGGAGCAAGGAATAGCCTAGAACCAATCACGTCATACCACTTATAATGCCCCGTGAGCTTTATTAGACTCGTTTCGATCATCAGTCCGCATCACAAAGTCTCAAGGCATACATGAGGCTATGACTGTTAATGACACAAGGGTAATGTTCTTGTGAAGAAAGTCCCTACTCTTTGAAGCTTTCCATTTCAGGAATGTACGGTCTGCAGATTACCGAAATTTCAAGGTAAACTCACAGTCCTATGACAGCAGGGCGAAACCACAGTTGCTGCTTGACGAAAGTTCTGAGGTAGACCGGGCACATTGCATGCTAGCTTTTCGAGCGGGGGATTCTCACTCCACCATGTGACCTTGCGGTGATTACGTGAGATTTGGGTTTATGCGAAGAATAGAGATTAGCACGCATCGGATCGACCTGAGCCGGACAAATCAAACACAATGATCACGTTGAAGCTAGCCAAATGCGAGGTTTATTTCACAGTTAGCTCTATACACTTGGGGATGGCATTCTGGATACCGTAGCGTAGCAAGGAAGCCAAACCAGACTGGGGAATATCTGAAGGCCAATTGCAAAGCCAAGAAACAGGGAGAAGAGGCTAAAAAGGAAACAAAGTCGGCAACCAACGAGAAGTGAGGAATTGGAATGGGCGAATCAGAGTCAAGCGAAGGTGCAGGTTTGACAGGCCAGCTTTCGCGGCAGTAGCCACGCACCTCATATGTAGTCGATGATGATGACGGTGATGATTTCATTCACGCTGATCCCTTCGTCTCAACGAAGACCCATATGTAGTCATGGCCGAAATATCCCCTTCCACCCGTTCCTCTTTTCAGGGCTTCCAGGGCATAAAGTTTGAGAACAGGGGCGGAGAAATGGGTGGCAGACCAATTAGAAGAAGACTTCAAAAGATGCTGAGCAAAAGAATGCTTCTCCAATGTGGAGCAAGGAGTAGCTGAGGACCAATCATGTCCAAGCACTCCTAGCGCCCTGTGAGCTTTATTCTCATCACAAAGCCTCAAAGCATATTGATCGAGACAGGCCGTTTCACCTTCTCATCTAATGCGAGTTCCAGATTTTTCTGTCCTCGTCTCCCCATATTGGCCAGCTTTTCACATGAATGCCAAAGTTTGGGCGTCAAGGGTTGACTGATCATAGCTTCCTAGTAGGAAGAGGTCTCCAGCTCCATATGAAACTGCGCACGAGATAGGACTGTTCGCGATAGAGCTGAAACACGCATGCTCTAAGATCAAAAGATGTTCCAGCACAATCTCGGTGTATTGAAGCTTCACTTGCTCTTTAGGATAACTACCTCAGTGGATATTACATAAACAAGGGGAGAGCAGGGATGACTGTGGATTAGGGCTCTCCGGTCCAGCCCGATGGCTCGGGACTTAGCGGAAAAGTCTTTGGTGGAATAATTTTTTATAGAGACCCGGGGCATGCGAGGGTATAAGGAAATGCACGGACCTCCGCTTGTGGTGGAGAAAAGTTTGTCAAATAGCCAATCTCTTGAGAGTCATACCATCCCCCAATTTCGAGCAATTTCCTACCAACGAACATTCAACACTCACAGTTCCACCACCTGTTTTCTTCTTGCTAACGTTGAGCGTAGCTTGAATCACCATATTCATGGTGAAAATCCTACAGACACGACATATCTGATTTTTTTCCCACCATTTGGCACAGTGTTGCAGTTAAGTAATTCATGCATTGTGTAACTTAATTCGCGCGTTGAGTAATTCGCGCGTTGAGTAATTCGCGCGTTGAGTAATTCGTGCATTAAGTAATTCGTGTAGTCGTGCATTGAGTAACTTCCAAACGAAGCCAGGCACAGCAAAGCAGAAGGTGGAACTCACCATAGAATGGGTCACAAGAGTACTCCTGGGACAAAGGAGGTCCCTCCCAGGAGCGAAAAGGCATGGGGAAGGTCTATACAGAACTTCTGTCTCCTAGGTACAAAAGTGCCCTAGGAGATACGTTGTGGCTCCTAGGGCTAGTGGCAGCATTCCGAGGAGCCCTCGCTGCAGTTCCTAGGAACAACGTACAGCACTCCCAGGACCCGCTCGCCCCTAGGAACAATGCGACGGGCCCTAGGAATGACAGCTAATGGCCCCAGGAGCTTCAACTATTGCTCCTAGAAGAGCATATTCTATATACAGTATACACAAGCTGATGGCTGTTTTCAATGGGGGAGAGCACTTCTCTTTTCCCTGCCCAGAGACAACGAATTGTTTTTGGCTTCTGCTTTTTCTCCATCTCCAAATAGTCCTGCCACATGTAACAAACACCACCTCACCCAATAGGAAATATCCTCGAGATCTCTTTGATTGATTACTTTGATTGTTTCTATTATACATATGGAATTGAGCGCTATATCCTAGTCCTTGGCTTGTTTTCCCTAACGATCCTCTAGCATTTCTGTTTGCTAATGTAATCCCAAGGTGAAAAGTATGAGCAAGGACGGTGTAGAAAGCACAATGTACTTCTGCGAGTCACTGCTCGGCTCGGATCCCCTTCGAGCGCATGATGAATCGCCGGAAGCTAGGGCGGTGGTGTACTCTAAATATGACGATCACCTGTGCGGGTGGCTTTATTCTATTACTTGGCGATGACGCTCAATCCATCCAAGTCTTGATCTGTTATAAAGCTTGGTTTAGGGTAGTAGGCGCTCTAGAAATCAGCTACCTATTTTGTATATGACGGAGCTTGTAGCTTACCAATTGTGAGGCAAGAAAAGCCCAGAACCCCGAATCATCTGCTGTCAAAACGTGGACCTGACCCGTCTCACGCAAACGAATGCCTATGCACACATCTGCTTCACACATCTTGCTATATTCGGAAGCCTTTTTCATTAGAGTTGTTTTGCGACGGCATTTCTTCTGTCTCTTCGACTTTTTCGAATTTATCGAGAGATCAGACTTAACAGCGGCCATCGTGAGGACAATCAAGATTGGAATGCACTTGTGGCAAAGAAAGGGGATGTCCATTTTCTTTTAAACAAATAAGAATAAGGTATATCAATTATGGAAATACAAGAAAATAGAAAGAACAACTCTTTCTTGGCAAAAACGTGTTCCTGGAATATCTAGCCAACCAGAGGTCGCAGGACCTCGAGAAGTAGTTCA
>JAMAGW010000072.1:0-39137 GCA_023626355.1 Penicillium sp. S1602 | reverse complement strand
TCCAACTTGCCTTGCCCGGACTTCACTCAGGGTTCCTGGGCCGAGCAGCTGGAGCAGTTGGGTCTGCCTGACGACCTCATCCTCTCCGCGAACGTGGACATGCCAACTTCGGTTAACCCGCAAGACATGTCGCAATTCGACCAATACGGGACTGTGTCTTGATCAGCCGCCATGTACATACAGATTTAAGTAGCTACAGGATAGGTAGATTAGAAATTCATTTTGTTGCTAGTGGACTAGGCCGGGCACATTGTTTTGGCGGCGTCTTCCTCGCCCCTGAGCCCTGAAATTGATATGCCTGCTTCGTGTCAGCACCAATTCTGGTACCGATATAGTTGACCAGCGATAGGGAAGTGAAGAATAGATGGAACAAAATCCGTATGATCTGATCTTGCAGTCACAGTCCTAAACCTGTCCTCCGTCCTGAGAGGGCCCCTGACAGAACCACTTCTTGGTGCAAGAAGCGACCAATGGATCAGAGCTCCCTGATGATGTAATACGCGACTATTTAGATAGTTTAGGGTGTCCCGAGATGGTTCGTTGGGAATGATGTGCTCAAGGGTACATTCGGGATGTTAGCGCAACGAGCACTGCACGGACCTCGTCTGCTGCACGTCAGCTGCAGCCTTAAACAGACCACACCTCGATCAGCTCAGAGTCACTCGAACATTCCCGAGCCTTTCTCAGCTATGCGCCGCCTTCGAGCCATTTCAGCACCAGGTAGATACAAGAAGTCCGGAGCGGTTTGCAGCGAGAGAGCAAGACCCAGTGTTGGTTCGTGGCTGTTGCGCCCAACCGTGTGGAGCTTAGCGGGTTGCGTAAGCGGGGTGGATTCCACAATGAGAAACCATGGGCAGACCGACCTGCGCATCTGGGGATCAAGGCAAATTACCCCATCCGGTAGCAGATCGAGTGGGAACTTCTGTCCGATGTCATGTGAGGCCGGACAAATCAATAATAGACACCTTGTCTGGTACAGCGTATCCCGCAACGCCCGTCCCGATTGATGCGCACGGTGAGACATGTTGGTCAGCATTGGTCAGGCGCGTGGGAGTCACTTACCTGCCGAGAGATCGCTCAAGCACCAAGCTGTATGTCAGAGTGGGTTGATCACCCAAGATTACGGCCGAACGTTTTCCGCGAACATATGATATTACAGTCAGACTGCGGGCGATCCCCTCCCACTATTGACTGTTTGTTAGCTTTTATCCCTTGTATCCTTTGCAAACCTTTCAAGTTCCTTATTAGCCCATTGGGCAGCCACTTGTCAACGGCCGATGCTATGGCATCATGTCTACGCGGGCTTCATGCAGGTTGGCAGTTCAGATCTCCGGGTGGAGTCGGATGCTCTCCACGCAGCTTAGCCCCCTGATCGGTGGGCCGTTAAAATCGACCGGGAGGTACCTCCCGCCAGGGGGAAGTGGAGCGGCAACGGGCCTTCTCGAAACTTAGTTATAGCAGTTGTGGAGATGTCCCCTGTGAGAAAGTTCAGTAGACGGTTCAGTGCAGGCCAGAACGCAGCTGGCAGATGGAACTCGGCACGCGGGCTCGTTTCTCTCTACTGCAATGGACGCGAAGCCTTGAGAGCACACTCAAAGCAGACTATTGGGTGCGATCCATGGAACCCTGGTGCCACGACGGCCGACTCAACCTTTCTTGGCTACATGTCTGCTGGGTCAAGAATCTGTGCCCTGGATTGTCATCATCATCTACCGTGGATCGAGTACGTGCGGCCCACCCCGAAGCCCGAGAAGGGACCAGCCGAACGCTGAAGTGGGGCTCAGGTTACAGCATCTCCCTCCCATTTCGTTCCTACACAAATAGTACAGTCAACAAACAGCGTAGTTTTACCCGAAATGTATGTTCATTGTATATGCAGCTGCTGTTTCCTTGACTCTTTTCGGCCAAATCCATCTTACACTCATTTAGCGGCCCGCTTTTGGCGGCCTACATTCGGCTTCACATCGCTCTCCTCCGGCTCTTCATCTGCACAAAGACTGTTGACCTGCTCCTGTAACCCGTTCATTCCAGCTCTGAGAGCCGGGATGTCATCGTAGCCCTGCGCCATGGTGGTAATGTGTTTTTGCATCGTTCCATTCCAGCGGTTTTGCTTATTTAGCTGATCAATGACGGACCTAATATAGACGAGTCAGTACGACTCATGCTCGTGCGGGGAAGTTGTTTTGCGAGCCTACTGCAATCGACAGTCTAGACTGGAGCTTCCTGTTAGTATGCACTATCGATTCTGTCCGTTGGTTGACTAACACGGTCAGAGCCTGACTGATCTCTTTGAGAGAATCGAAAGACGGATGCTGCGCTGGCTCGGGGGGTGGCTGGCTTTGAGTTTCCATATCCCAGTCCACTTCATCGGCTTCCTGTGGGTGAATGCTGGGCTGGGGGTTTTCCGCGTATGACTGGCCGTCTGTGATGTCGAACGGACAGTCAGGGTCATCCTCCAGTGCCGCGTCCACCGCATCTCCTCTTAGAGGAGATGGAGAGGAGTCCACGGTTCTGGAGAAGTCTGATCGTTGCGGTTCCTCACGGAACATTTGATAATATGCGGACATCAGATCCTCCGACCTTTCTAGTTGCTCCATTGTGGCGACCTGACTTGGCTCAGAAACTTGGAACAAAATACTACATCGCACGGAATAGCGTCGTATTTATACCTTAAGTGGATACCGGCTGGGCCACCAATAAGATGACTGTCAATGGTAAATATAGTGTGAGGGGCATGAGTCGTAGGCTAGAATGATTGGGCGTCCTAGAATGATTGGGGACGTGGTCGACTGAACGTGACGGGCCGCAGCAGATCGGAGGATCTGCCATATAGAAGAGGGCCCATGGGAGCGGCATGACAAAGTGCTGGGATGAAGTAGAATTGATTGCCATCTAAGGAAATCATCACGCCTGCCATTAGAAGCCCTCACATTCGCGCGGGCCATGAAATTCGTCGTTTTAACTTAGTCTAGCCAAATCAATCACATCCCACAACTAAAATTCCATGGATTCCAAGATGCAATGAAAATGTCCATGAAATTGATGAAAACGTTAGTGACCCACTTGGGCTAGACCACGAAGCCCGGAGTTGATTCACAAATTCCGCCGGCCTCAATTTGGCCGGGCAAATTAGCAAACGCTAGCTGCCATGATCCATTAATTGTAGCGTAAAATCGAAAACGAGAATTAAATAGCTGGGTTTCTCCGGACAGATCAAATGCCCCCTTTCATGTCCATTCCACCCAAGCCTTTTCCACCAGATCTGTTTATGCAAAATGCCCCCCAAAGGGAAACGAGTCTACATTTCATGGGACAAAAAGGAAGAGAAGGAGCTTCGGGCCTGGCTCGCCCGCCATAAGCATCTTCCATGGAAAAAGAAGTGCAAGGAATATGTGCGGCAGAAGAAGAAGCCGCGGACTGTCAGCTCCATACGTTCCAAGTACGACCAATTGGAAAGAGAGTGCCGCCGCCCAATTAGGCAAAGGAAGGCTACTGGGGACATCAAAACACGTCGCCCGCCCAGTCTTCTCAGCCAGCTTCCTCCTTATCCACCCCCGCTAGTGCTTCCACCCCTCGACCCCTCCGTCCGTGAAACGATCGAGCGGTGGCGTCGGCAGATGGTCTCATCAGAAGACATACCGGCAGAGCATCACTGTTTCAGCGATGATGGGTCTGCGTCCCCTGCTACTGCAGTGTCTTCTGGATATTCAGGCTACACATGTGAGTTCCACGGGACCCAATTATAGTTGAATGCTAACAAATTTACAGATGATGACATAGAAGTCTATGATGACGAGTCCTGGGACTACCTTCAGTGGGATGCATTTGAGAGGCGGTGGGGCTTGCATATATCTCAGCAGCCTGAGGCGTGATAGTGAACGACGTAAATCCAAGTTCAATTCAAAAGACAACCCATACTGAGCCCCAAATGTAGATTAATATTGTTCCCTGTATCTATGTTCCGGAAACTCTTTCAACTACAGCTGTCGGAAGTGAATTCAGAGAATTGGGGTCTCTGTATGAATGATCTTCTTGACGTCAGAAGCAATTGAATGGAGGTCATCGCCGTTGAACGTGCTGGTCCTGAAAGCCTCTGCACCAAAAGTGTCTATGAGCTGGTATGGTCTATATATCGATTCGGCGATGCAACATCGTCGGCAGAGCAATTCTGGTCGTCTTTGCTAGTGAAATTCTCCACTGAAGTCTCGAAATTCCATAAAATCCAAGTACAGAAACAACCCAAGTGATGCACACAATGACAACAAACTTCATTGCTTACACTTAATCACCACATCCGATCACCGAATTCTCAGCAAGTCGGACTATTGAAATCTTCTGCCACCTAGGGCTTGTATAGAGCTTCGGAATGCATTGGTGTTGTATAAGAATAGATGTAGCTACTTTCGCTAGCGACCATCCGTTAATCACTTGAATGAAAAACTGTGCGTCAGGTTCTGGTTTGGCAATGTTTCCATCCACTGTAGCTGAAGGGCTAACGCGCCGAAGCTCAAAGACATAATCAACGATTGTTAGTTAATACAAGGCGACTTAGATATATATTAAACGCATTGTGTCTGGCTGCATGTGTTTTGGTAGCCGCATATAACATAATTTCATCACCATTTGCGTAGCTGCAGCACTACTCTTGCGTCTTGTTACATTAGTTCATTGCTACCGGCTCAGATTCAAAAACGGACGGTATCATCTCCTGCTATTCTTACCAAAGATGATTCACTACGTTCACGTGATTGGTAGACAACATGGGGTCACCCTGAGCAACAGAGATAACCAAATCGAGCATCTAGAAGAGGTCATCAAGTTCGCACTACCAGAGGGATCTAAGTGGCACGGGATCTACTATCATCAAGATCGAAAAAGAGTTCACCCGTCTTGGTTACGAAAAGAAGTCATTTTTGCATTTGCGGGTCATAAAGGTCTGAAGCGCTTGGATGAGATATGGTATCAGGCTTGGGTCTTTGTGGTCAATTTGAAAATTGAGGGGAATTTCAACGAAAGTTCATTACGAAAGCTCCTGGGGCTATATATGACTGTGGAAAGAATGGAATGTAGAGACAGGAGGCAGCTGGATGTGTTGACAAAGTATATGCTCCAATTGCGAAACGGCATTCCATGGTTAGAAAATGGGCAAGCAGGGAAGGAAGACCCTAGACAATGCTGTTATTTTGGGGAGCGGTTCGACATTGGAAGGTATATCTGAAAGAAAGTCAAAAACAGACTCCCATACATACACTGCAAGTTGTCTCTCAAAGCCCATTCGATATAGTCATTTCACGCTTAGTTTTCTGGAATAATAACTGGATTTCATAAACCGAGCTCTTCAATTGCAGCGAAGAGGTATCGATGAATCCATTTATAGGGCAACTGAGATGAGCTTATATGCAGTGTGCTACCCATCGTACAAAGATCTATCTGTAGTGAACCCATAATCAGCGAGAAAGGGAGCAGGCAATTCTGTGACCTGCTTGTTCTTGTTCTTATCTACCATCTTCTGGGACTGCCGTGGAATTTTTACCCAGATGGCATTTCCCGCCAGCAACGTGAACGTCACGTGCAGTCCGCCTTGTAAATGAAGATCCACATCTGGGGCATAAAGGCTTGACAATATGGCCCGCTTTCTCGCGCTTGTGGCGTAAGAGGTTGCTTGAAGTAGAGAATGTACGTCCGCCACAACCGTGCTCCCAGCATCGCGGTTTGAGTTGTGGGTTGACTGCAAGATCCGGGGCGATCTTGGGATCAGCGACGTGCGGAAAAGCATATACAGAAGCGGTTGGCTGAAAAATGATGCTCGGCGGTAGACTGCCTGTAGTTCCAGAGGTACCAACTCCTGTGAATGACCAGCTCCAGATGAACCGACTTGTCAATATCAGAATATAATTGTCTCACTAGTAACGTAGATATTACATACCTGGTCCGAGGCCCATGCTCAATCCATACTCGGGGTGAAATCACAGGACCTGACATCAAATAGGGCTCCTCATTAAAGTGTAGGGGGTTCTGGAGTTCGTAAGAAAGGGGCAGCTGCAGCGGAAGCGACGGATACTTTGTAGTTGTAGTATTCCGTTCATGGGCGAAATGATGATCTTTAGAATTTTGTCAGAGAAGATTTGCTTGAGAGATCGTGGCTCATACTGCCGGGCTCTTCTTTCACTGGCCATGATGATAATGACTCAGAGAGAGACATAAAATCTCGGGGGGAGAGTTTTTTATCCATTGTGTTAGGCTAATTAAAACCAAGAAGAAAGATAGATCTTTGTAGTTTCGGCGAGTAAGAACAAGCCGGAAGATTTGAGATGCAAAAAAAAAAAAAGTGGGAGTTTGACTCAGAATCAGTTCAGTTTTAGCCAGTTTCAGAGTCACTTATTAGACAAAAGGTGGAAAAAGAAAGACCGAAAACGGCCCCTATTTATAAATAGTAGAATTCGGTTCCAAGGAATCAATAGTTCATCGGAGCCGACATGAGATACTAACCGAGACCGCTAGACTGAACTACCCTAGGTCAGTTCAGGAGGACCACTTCATTCACCCAATTGGTGGGCACCTGAATTATCAAGTTATCTAGCTTCTTGTGGTAAATAGGGTGGCGGACTTTGATTTTTTTCATTGCTTACCACACTTGACAGAGACCCACTCCTTTGGGGAGGCAATCAGTTGTTGAGGTCTGCGTTAGTAGAGTTTGTTGAGCCTCCGTGGCTTCAGAGCGACGCGTGAATGGTATTAGACAGACTCATTGTAAAGATGCCATTCCCAATCGGGTTGATTTTGATTTAATCCAAGGTATTGTAATCAATAGTGTAGCATTTTCACGCAGCAAAGGTACCTAATCACAATAAGTACACAGCGCGATTACTTAAATGGAGAAAGATTGATGGAAAAGGGACGTGCCAATATGGCAAACTGTCCTTGCTACAGACCTCGTCGGGCACGCAAAACACTAAACACGATCACTTGTATACTTTGCGCTGAGGACTAAGCAGTCATCTGGAGTTTGGATGATCAAACTCACCAATATCACTAAAGATGTTGAATTATCTGCTTGTGTATAATAGCCGCGGATTCGATCACGTATGAATACATTCAGCCTTGCTATTTGAGGAAGTGAAGACAAAGCGATGGAAAAGGAGCATGCGACGAGGAAACAATCGGAGTAAGCACCCCTTACATGTTATCTGCAACCAATTTCCAACCTCTCCATAAGCGGCCGTATATCCGTTCAGGTCTAAGTATATTGTCGCCTTTTTGTATTCTCGTTTCCCTCGTAAGACAAGACATTCCAAGTTCATTGCTCTTTTATCAAGCGTTGAAGGTTGATAGGCGTAGCCATATAACTTTTCATGGACATGAACTTCCGTTGTGAAAAACCGAGGGCATTTTAAATGCTAGCCATATGAATAATGGCCTTGCATGGAGTATCGGTATCGAATTCTCTGGATTGTCCGAGACTTGAATGGCAGGACCGGGGGGCGTGGGGGGAGGCGTATGTGCGTACTGAGAGGAACACTATTATACAGAACAGCCATATCAGTACTCCAGAACAATGCAAGACGATAGGATTAGCTTAGCGTTCTTAAAATCTCTCAGCTTACTTGTAGGGTATCTTGTATCACTCGCTTTTCTTCTCTGAGAGTGGGCCTGATTTCAGACTGACTGACTCTTCCATTGACTAAACAATATTGCGAGCCACTCCTCATTGTCCGATTGACTCCAATGGATATAATGCGGCTTCCAGATAATTTTGACGAGGGGATGGAATTATCGAATGGAAAGACGCGCAACAAGGAAGGGAGGCCGAATACAATGCAAAATGGCTGCAATAAGCTCAAGTAGAGTCAATCGTGGAAGTTCAATCTGCAGCGTGTTCTTCGTTGTGGTATCGGCTCTTGGTGCGACCAAGAAAAAACTCAATCTGCACGGATCCCTTTCTCTACCGACGACTCAGTAACGGTATGGAGTCTTGAGCTCACCTCATCAGGTGATTCAAGTTTGGATGCACTGCTTTAGAAATAATAGAATAACGTCAGCCGCTAGTCTGACCAGAAGAGTGAAGCCAGATGTATAGAAGTGACTCACCCTGACAGTAAAAGACGTGAAATGTGCGAGAATGAATATAGAAATGTACCTTCCTGAAGAATGCTGAGTGGCTGCCCGTTGATATCATAGATGGCAGTTGAAGGGGTGGATGTAGGAGGTTGCGGTAGTCTCAGTAGGGGTTCCAACGGAAGGTTCGCCTGAGCACATAAGCGAGCCTTTCCCTTCAGCATATTGGGTACCTCCCTCCCTGTCTCATTTTTGCCACTTCCTTTCCATAAGGTATTTTAAAGATATATCCTCAATTTGGAGCTTCACTGAATAACAGCACATGCACCTTTCTTTTCCTCAAATGCCTGGCGAGATGGACGATTGCCGTCACTCCCCAGTTTCCCCGGGCCAGCAAAGTGTTTGGTTCGTTCGATGCACCAAGATGGGCCACGATGCAGGCTTTAGATCATCTTCGTTTGTTTCTCATTGAGCGTGAGACATGGAATAATTAATTGTGTCAGAACATCATGCTAATATTTCCGTGAACCCTGCAGTGCTCCCCTCTTTCAACGAATCCAGTTGAGCTCGTGAATTTCCAACGGATACCACACCACAACGGCATGAAATGCACGGAAATATTTGGCTCGTTAGAGCACACATAATTGGAGATAGCTAGGTAGCTTGGATTTCAGCCTTTCTTCTTCAAGAATGGACGAAAGGCAGGATGTTTGCAAGTCTTGACCCAACACCACTCAAGCACCCTGGAACCAACATGACACAATGTATTTCACGGCCGCATACCCTATCGGAAGAATCTTTGGTCAAGAGTCTTGCCAAAATGGGTTGTATCACGATAAGCGCATGCCTTACTCCTCGGCTGTGTTTGCCTGAGGGCTGCAGGTGATAATGGGGCCTTGGTACCGGCTGCTACATTCTGTGTTCTAGGAACGTGATTGGTATTCACCAGAATAATTGCATGGATATACGGGTAGCATGGCAGATTCAAAGATGGAAAGATAGGGTGCGCATTGAATTTGGATGGATAGAAAATGAGGTCTGTGGAATTCATTCTAACCCTGGCTTGACTGCCAGTTCAGCGTGTTCGGCACCAGTACGGATGATGAACAACACCCCATAGTCGATTTTCAAGTCACAATGTGTTTCATAGGAGAGGGCAGAGTAGTACAACTATCACATTCCTTCAGGGATAGTTTTCAATTCGGACTTTCTAGGTTAAATATGCCAGAAGATATACTCGATAGTAGCGCACCGACCAAGTATCGACGAGGGTCAACGCCGGTGTTTGGGGTCTGTAGAAATAAAAGAGGAAAATGCCGCTTGTCTGGTGACAAGGAATGAAACCGGGATATACTAAATATAACAACTGAACATAATGGAACTAATACCCCACTCGGTTCAAGGCGATAACTTGGGGCTCGACTTCATATCTGGGCTTGTATTGCCATGACCAGGTGATGGTAGGCAAACGACTATTTTTGGCTAGTTTGATCCGAGCCCTCAAGTACTGCGGGCTAGTAAAAATGACCAGAAATACATGAATAATGCGTGTGGGAAGTGGTGGCTGACTCAAGCTGTACTACAACGTTACCATCTGTCGGTGTTCTCCTTGCTTGCTTTTAGCCCACCTGAAAGGCCACATTATGCTGTGTTCTGCATGTAGCCTAGTGTGACTTCGATGCGATGTCTCATATGTAAATCCATGGCCCCTATTCATGGGTTGCCCACTCAAGCCATGATCTGTTTTTAGCCATTTGGATATAGCTGATTGGACATACAGGAGGACACGGTTGGCAACAGACCAGGAAAGTCGGCTCAAAAACATCCTTTGCTACATCCCACCTCTACAGAATCATGAAATCGGGAGGGCTGATTGGCCAGAATTCTCAAACTTGAAGCGACGTGGTCCGAGCCCTCGAACTAATTCATGCTCAACGTATTCCAAATAAAAGCAAAGTTACGTAGGCTATACGGGGGAGAAACGATTTTCCTGTGCAAAAGGTCATTATAAAGCGAGACCTCCCGCCCATCATATTTCCTCTCTCTTTGACTTGACCTTCGCTAATCTCTTCACCACTCAACATGACCATCAGAAAGCAGAAACAGGCATCTCCAGAAGTGGCACAGATGAATGTGAGTGAGGCTAAATCGGAATTTTCTCGCCCGAATGTTCAACAGCATCCTTCTTCCCCTCTCGATCGAGAAGGGTGTCAAAAATGCTCCAATGAAAATATGCGTAACTAAATGAATCTCCGAATTCTGCCAGAGAAAGAAAATTACTAATGCTGTGGTAGCCGCTGCAACTCTACACTCATTGAACAACTTTCTTTTGGATAGAGCCTTCCATATGAATGGGTCTGTGAGGATTGATCACCCCAAGGATGGGGATCCGACCGTCTCTGGCCCATATGACGGGGCTCAATCTGTATGGCTTTATTTCGTTTATTTTCACCTATAGTTTACTGATCCAAACAACAGATAGCGAAGAGCCCCGTGAGCGAAAATTCCAACAAAGGTATCTTTCCTTATCGGCGACTGATTACTAGTCCATCCAAAGTATACCAAGACTGACCTTTGAAAAAATTGAAGCAACGGCCGATCAAGCGAAAATTATACCGCGGGACAGGGGATTCTCGGATTGTAGGAGAATGGGAGAACGAGCGGTCATTCACACGACCCCGGAGGGTGGGGTTTTTGCCAATGGTGACTTGACCCGGGACGAACTTTTTAAGATCATTGGTGGATGAAAAAAACACGGGTATCATGGAACAGGGGTTGACTTGCCTGTCAGCAACATATTGTATCATGCGGGTCTTGCAAATTCATTTGTCGTGCCACTTGCTTTTATTATGAAGCTGAGGGTGTAATCTTCATGTTATTAAACCCTGTAGGATTGGCCTCTGGACGTGGAAATTCCATTGCAATTTGATGGCTAACTCCGGAGAGTGGATGGAAACCGACCCGGGAGGTTGCTTGGACGTATCTCGAGGTAAAGCATAACGAAATTGTTGGGGCCTCAGGGATATATATTAATGAGGGGAAAGCATTTTTTGTAAATTTGGTGTTTAATTTCGGAGGACTCCGGTCACCGTCAGAAAAAACTTGCGAGTGACCTCTCATTCTGCTGGGGGGACGACTTCCACATAACAGTTCTGTTCAGAGGCAACACTGTCTTGTACTGTATTCGAATTTCGGATTCAGGATGGCGGCAATCGATAATGCTTCGGATTCCCCGCCAATGGCTCTGAAGGTCAATGCTACACGAGATAGCTCGGGTGGGATCACACGTCGTGATATCGCTCGGGTCTTGTCGGCAAGTAAAGGACACCAGCATATTCGGATAAAGGGATAGATGGGAGAGACCCACCCTGAATAATTTACAGGCTACATTTTACGAGTATTTGACAGAAACAAAGATACCTGCCATGTGTTCGGGTCGCCAGGGTTGGGAGGATATTAGCTTTTTCCTAGATTTAGTTCGGCCCTTACCTGAGTCATGCGCACAATCTTTTCTCAAAAGTAGATCACCCTCATATTTGCGAGTTTCAATCAAAGTTTCCGTAGTTCGGCATCAAAATTATCTGAACGTAATGAAATGGGAATAGAATTCAAGGCATTCACTAACAACCATCCATGTTACGTGTGTAGATCTAGTTGGGGCCATATACGCTTGGAAAATTACATCCCCTTCCTATTGGATGCCATCCTTCCAAATTTATGACGGCTATTTGAGTATCAATGGTACGGGAGCACTGGGGCGGCCTATGGAATGCAAAAAATGACATGGCGTGGCTGGAAATTATTACACTGAACGGAACAACTCGGCACTCCTCATGAATACGCTCCATACCAATACCAAACACCGTCCATGTGCGAGATAATAGGCTCCGCTAAATGAATGCACTATATCAACGGAAGAGTGGACCACAATCGCGAATCGGGGACCCAGGATCTTTCTATAACTCCTCCGTGAAGGATCTAGTCTAGTTCTAGGTTGGTTAGCTCGGAGTATTAATTCTGGCTTGCTTACGTCGGGAGACCTTGCCAAGGGGCGCCTACGCACGGCAGTCTCTTACTTTAAGGCATGTCGAACCGTACTTTCTCCGTCTCTCTTGAAGAGCTACAGCTTTACCCCTACTGGTGATCCAACCCGTCATGCATAGATCCTTGTTCCCGGCTTCGGCGGAGGCTTTTGCTGATCGTTCCAAACCGTGTGTTGTGCTCGAGCCGAATTATTCAGACTGGCTGGCGGGAATTCTCAAGAAGGCGGAGCAGCCTACCCACCGGCGAAGGGATTCTACGAGGCAAACCATACGTCTGACAGAATTATTGACACCCGACACTGCTATATGGACACTTTGCGAAGTCGATATACTTCAAGTTCGGTATAAAGCCTGGCAAGAAGGCGGGACGGCTCGGCGCCCAAAGACATACTGCATCCAGGCTCATGTCGTACACGTTGAAATGATCTCACAGCATGAGATGGGCTTCAAGCTGACTCCTGAAACCATCCAAGCCCTGATTAAGGTATACGACGATACGGTCTCACGCCACATGAGCTCCTCCAATTCCGCTGGACCTGAAGAAACAACCCTTGAAAGCAAAGAAAGGCAGGAATACGTTCAAAGAGTGAACAGATTTGTGTTTCGTACTCATATTTCAGCTTTGGAGACCCTGAAAAGTGATGGGACTGGGACTCTTATCGGCATTCAAGCAAATACTGCCCGTGAAGCCGTAGAGAGCTTGCTTGCCTATGTCACTACTCCCTATCAAGACGACAGTCTGTTGCCGACGCAGGGAAGCTGGCAAATCAACAGACAAAAAGATCCGTTTCTGAAGGACGTCAGATCAGAGGACACTTTGCCAGATATGACCATTCCCTACACAGTATACCCTGACCAGGCCTTCTCACCTGGACAACTCTCCTCGTGCCTTATCCCTTTTCCCCAACATGGGCAACAATATGTTTCAACCGATGCTCAATATTCATCGCTCTACCCACAACTTCAATGGCCGTCGGCGATTCCGGGAGAAACCTGGCGTGAGGATGAATTCGCTTGGCCCGAGGGCCATTCCTACTAGGCTAGAGGCTGGGTAGATTGAATTGCTGTGGTGGGCAAATGAAAGTCAGCACCGGGTTTCAGTGTTCATTTAAAGTATGAATCGCCGTAAGGACCTTTTCCTGTACTTACTTGAAGTGTAGGGTTCATATTTTCAATCAGCGACGTGGATAAACGATAAACTATGCGAATCCATTGCTTGATTCCTTGTCTTATTATGTTCTGTAGATCAAGTGGCCGATTTCCCATAGCACACTGTTAGGCATAAACGTGATTTGTTTAAGTTTCTCTTAGCCAGGTGACTTATGACTTTATTCAAGAGCCAAGAGCATAGTCCGAGGTGTGGTCTGCTTATTTTTGAGGTTTATAAGATCAGTGGCATGCATGTCATGCTCTTACCCGTAGCCAGCTTGAGAAAGTATTCAAAGACACCTCTTTATTTTTGTGGCCACTCATTTCCCTTTGGATTTTATCAACTCCGAGGCTCGGATTTCCTCGGAGAGCGTGCAGGTTCAGTGGTAGTCGATGACAGACTCAGAATAGGGCAATGTGGAGCACAAATGCATCTGAATGGCTGTGAGGTGGTCAGCTTTGATCTGATCAGAGTGCGCTAAGTGTGGGAAAGTATCTTCGTAGTCTTACCATCACGACCATCTCCACGAAGACCAGATTTGTGGTCCTGTCTAGCATCCATTTCCAAAATTTTGCAGAAACGGGATCTAATTATCTAGAACTCAAATCTTCGCAGAGCATTGCAAACGTTTAGAGAGTAGGCGACCGGGAATAACATTCCAGCTCGCTCTGGCTGTGTCGCTAATCCTCAAGCTGGACTGGACACGTAACGAAATCTCAGTGGTAGCATGTTTGCCAGGTTCCTGTAGCTATTGTGAAGAAAAGAGGTCCTGAGATGATAGTGTAGGGGGGAGAGGGGGAGTGGGAAGATGAAAGAACAGTGGGAGGATGAAAGGACAGTGGGAGCGTGTGCCCGGGTTGGCAGGCGCTAGCGATTCCCCTTCCTTGAGTCCAGTACCGCTCCTTCTTCACCTACACCCCATTTCCGCGGTTTACGAAAGGAATGTGCAGTGTGAACTCGGACCTGCCTTTGCGAAAAAAACACATATTGTGTACTTCAAGCCAGTCCACAATTTAATCTCTCCACTCTACCTCTTGACTGCGAACAGACAGCTGCAGCAGGGCTTGTAGACATGCATGGTGCATGGTGCTTGATCTTGGTGATGTCTTCTTCTGCATTCCTTATTAATTTATCTTTGGAAAACTTTGCTGACAGTGGGACCATGATGTCAGTACAGGCTTTTTCCCACTTTTCGAACCGACGAGCCCCCTATTGAAAAACCATGCTTGAGGCTATCAACGATTCAATCTGGCCCCCAAGCTCTGATCATTGGAGTTGCAACACCTGTCCATTCCAGCCGATGAAGCAATCCTCATTGATGTACATGTCCTAAACCAAGGCATGATGGACTTGTGTTTCTCAAGGCCCGATTTCTTCAGTTTCCAAATTGCGCTCCTTCGCAAATGAATTGATTGGACTCATCCCGAGCAAGGCAAGCCCGCTGACTGCCAAGGGCTCACTAGATCGCTGTGAATCTGCACTATCGTCACCAACCTCCATATGATTGCTCCAATATCTTGCTGAGCTCAGCCCCCGACGAGTATGCTTTCTACGAGAGAAAACAACTGGGTCAAGCCGAAGAACTGCCATAATGCAGTAGGAGTAGCGCTGGGGTTCTAAGAATGTCATCTTGAACACCGTCATAATCGACAAAACTCGCCAATGACTTGAACGCATCTCCAATGGGTGGAGTATGGCAGATATTGCAAATGGGCTGTATATATCAGGTTATTAAGCACGCAAGCCTAGTGATATCAGACATTGCCTGTTGTCTGGAAAGTCTTAGCGTAGATTCAGAGACATATCAGACAATTTGAGTGATATAATGTCTCTCCAGAAAGCCCATTCTACGTCAAGCATCTCGATAGCAAGATCTTCAACCCCTTTTGATCATTCCAGCTCTTGGGATGGAGTGAGCGGCATTCGATATTGTATCGGCAATTTCTAGCAAGTAATCACATCTGCAAGGCTACTCGATGTTTTTTCATGGAAAGACACAGCCAAAGATTGGTCTCATATAATTTACACGTGCGGGCTTTGGCAAACCTGTTAAACATCGCTCGCGAAAAGTAGAAACAAAATTGCCCCCAATTCGAAGATCAAACTGACATGCCATGAAGTAGACCACGCCAAAGTGTTGGTTTTAATAATACAATAACGCAAAATTCCAGACCGGCAACAATCAAGACAAAGCTCACTTCTCTTATCTGACGTGCTGGCAGTCCACCTCTCAATGAGGCCTGGGCAGTGGTGGTGTAGGATTGAAGACAAACCCATTTATAGGCTCCGGTTGTGCACGTACATATTGATCGTGCTGATACTCTCGAGCAAGTCTGAAAGGATGCTCTTGTGAATCAGGAAGGATTGTGGTACCTGTGATACACTGCGACGATGGTCGATGTGATGGAGTCCAAGAAAGGCTCTTCCCTTCTATGAAAGAAGCCGGCGGTAAGTCAGGGGCAGCTTGATTTCTACGGGGGTCTGTATAAATACCTGAGTCAGCCGTCGGAGCCCAGCAATATTTGATGCTGGGAAAACACAGGTGTGATCCAATCCATCTGGTAAACCCTAGTTGGGGAAACATATTGAAGGGATCATTCAGGGTTGCGTGTATGTCAATGAATGGGAATAGTCTTCCAATTTTATCAAATCCATGAAGCTGAAAGTCTTCCATGTATCCGGCAGACCCTCGAAAGATATATCACATTTATCCTCCGGCCTTCTTGTCTCCAAGCATTGCACGTGACCCCAATAGCTTATGTGGCATCGATTCAGGTTTCATCGCGTCTCGATTAAGCGAGTATTGGAAATATGATCACACCCGAGTTACATTGTTTAGCAATGCGCTTAGGTAGGCAAATATTTCCCCTGTATTTGGGACTTGATCCGAGGGAGACGATCTTTTGCCTCATTCATCAAATACCGATCGCTATCACAATTACGGAATCAATGGGCCTGGACGAAAATCCAGTAGCACGGGCATAGTTGTGTATCGGGTTGAACAGCCACGATGGTATTTACATGACATTTCAATACACCCCATTACGAGTTGAAAAAAATTAAAAATCTCGGGCCAGCGGCGCCCGTCGGTGGGCTTTCTCTAGCGTACGAAGAAATCAATGGTACTTTCCACCGTTCCATAAAAAGAACGGTGAAGTTATTTTTCTATTTTCACTGATACAAGATCTTCCATGACTCCTACTTGTTTGCATAAGCTCAGACCCTAGAAAAATGATGGATTACATTGGCTCTCCATTAGTGTGAATAAATTACCAACCATGCCTTTCCTCAACCCTTGGCTGTGATAAAGCATCACTATGTCCATCTTCTAAGTTGGCGATATGTACGTACTAGGTCCTCATAGATCAGGCTGAAGCCGGATGCTGGGAATAACATAAAAGTTTACTTTATCTTGAGGCGGCGAGAATTGGACGCATGGACCGTTCAATCTCACGCCTTGTATGAATAGTATCCATGAATATGCAGAATATTAATATTGGAAAAAAACATGACCTGCATTTGAATCCTTTGGTAGCCTTTAATTCGTGACTAGTATCATACGCTGAGGATATTATTTTGAGCCAAGCGCACATGCATGACATGTGGCTGAATACCCACTTCCTGTAAAGCATTTATCAATTTGATTATGAGGGACTCCAATTGAACTTGTATCTAGGAAGTTCTCATGGGCATTTCAAGCCAAGGGGCATGGACAAGATGCGTGAGTGCAATACCAATGTAAACAACAGATTGATGGATAGATTCAATTGTACATAAAGGAAAACGGATTATTTTAATGATGCTCAGACTCGAGGGCAAGTTGCTCTTGAAAAGGTACTTACCCTCTCTGAGCCCCTTGCCGAGGTCCGGTTGTCCAGCTGATGGATTGTTGACGGCTCCTAGGAGCTGACTGGCTGAGTGGGCTATGTTTCTCCCTGATCAGCGTCACTCTTTCATTACATGGTATTTCTGATTGTCATGTCACAAATCAGTTGCGTCAGCCTGTTGCCGCCACATGCGCGAATCCACCACTTGCCCGCAGCTAAGAGGGGAACAAGTTTGCTACGCTAGCAGCTCACATTCTACTTCTTTCTCCAACCCACACAGTCTCTTCCCAACTGCATTACTGATAAACATCTCATCACCATCGCTTTAATCATATCGGAGTTTTGCCAGAACCCTCCATCTTTAATCATGTTTGCAAACACGAAATCTCTTCGACGGACTGAACCCTCATCTATTCCTCCAGATCAAGCCATTGATCTCAACATCGAATACGGTTATACATATCCAAACGGTTCGAATTTTGCATCCAAACCCTTGGATCTCCATTTATCTCTCAAACATGTTCAGCTTCGCCCCGTCTTTTGTGATGCTCGACTAACCCCTAGCATATACTGTAGGAAACCACCCAGAGTTTACCACCTACTTAGCACCTGAAGACGCATTGCCATTATCAGCCAACACAATACCTCCACGCATTCTCCACGCAGCCTTCAGTCCGTCTATGCTTGCCTTCCATCAATGTTACAATTCTATCCACTCCGGACAATCGAACGACCTACCCCAGAGATACACGTTCCATACTCCAGGACACCTTTATTCTAATGTCCATGACCTTGGTGATATGATCTTGGACGATTCTCCTTTACTCACATCTCCGGGGAATCGCAGCCCGAAAAGAAACTTCGAGCTAGTCTCTCCAGAGTCACAGAAACCGAAAAGGCATGCCTTGTTCAACATAGTCACGGTGACAGTCGCTAACTCTTGCCATTTGACAGGTAACCGACCCCCATAATTCCTCTTCAAACGGCATTCTGAAAGCAAATGTTCTCTTCAGTGCTCCCAAAAAGACGAAATTGGGTCAAAATTGCAGGCAGCGCAGACATTTCCGGGATTCCGATACCATGGGCAGTGACTTAGGAAAGATTGCTTTGGTAGTCCCCTCGAGTCCTACCTCTTCACGGAGCCAATTGCACTTCATTTTGAGTTCGAAAACCCAAGATTATAGACCCTTGGCTGACTTCGCTCTTTCCTTTGCTATGGTTGAGTGGCAGATTTACTCATCCAACGGTCAACCGCAGTATGCTCTTCCTTCGCACTCACTATTCCAAAGCTAACTTATTTAGAATGGATATAGAATTTTGTCAGCTAGAAGTCAGGAGTGGTGAGCTACTTTGGCACAGTGCTCAAATTCATAGGCTACTCCTAGCCCCATGTGTATCACAAGTGATCAAGGAGACACCACGGATCGGTGCTCCGTGGGTGATCGTTGACCAGAGGTACGATCAGTCGCTTCTACAAATAGAACCAGCAGACTAACATTCTGGATGCTAGTCATGGACAGCGCTTTTATCTGTAAATCTCTCTTACCTGGAATGACTACCAACACTGACTTTCAAAGGGCTTTCTCCATAAGGCTTGCCTCTACAGATATCAATTCGGCTCCAACTATCATACCTGCAAACCTTTCTGAGTCGATTCCAGCACTAATTTTAGATATCGAGGCTCACCTTTTCAGTACAGCAATGTCTAGCAGTACAGAGGTGACACAAAGAATGAGCAAATGCAAATCAGGCAAATTCTTTCATGAAAGTCCGCTTCCTCCTTTGGAGGGTTGTTGCATCGAGAGCTCTGAGGTATTCATGGAGAAAAACCCGCTCATCCAAGGTGCGAGCATATTTGATGGCGCTACCATGCACGGCTGACGAGACGATAGAAGCAATGCAAGCGATGAGTGACTTGTCCTCTTGCATATTACGGAAAGGCTCAATGCCTCCTCTTCTGGAAGACTTCTATAACTCTAGCTTCCAACTTCTTCCAGTACGAGTCATCCAAGGTGTTCTCCGGATGTGGAACAAGATTTTGAGCAGCCCAAAGAGGTCGCAATACAAGGAAAAACCCGTTTGGTGGCCTGAAACTGTCAGATATATCAGTCCATCGAATCTTAAACGCGACGGTAAGCATTCTATCGTGCAAAGTGTCCTCCACTAACAGAATCAGAGTTATTGTGTGTACTAAACTTCATTGTCACGGCATCCCATGGCCGCAAGCTGCCTTTTGATCTTTTGCGAGAATGCAAAGACATTTCGTATGCCACTCCACAGGACAAAGTAGCTTTGCAAAATACACTCCTGGTTCGGGAAGGGGAGCTTTCTGGGGTTGGAGAACAGGTTTTGAAGTTGCATCTTGGAAAACTCTGCAAAAATCTCAGAGGAGAGGAATGAACTTTTCTATGTGGTTAGTCCAGAACCTGTTGACCTTTTTTGAGTCGCATTATCCTGATTTTAATGTCAGAAAATGTGAAGCAGTACTCGAGCTCATTTTCCACGAACCATCATCATCTACAATGAATGTTCAATCAGATTGAATGGAAGCCTTGGTTAGTCTTGATCAGGACACATCTTGACTCAATGCGTTCCAAGAATACCTGTATTCAACTTGAGGCACTTCAATTGTACGACCGACACATGAGAAGAGGAAGTCCACGTAGCTGCACATCGACTGGGTGTTACAAGTCATTATTTTTGACAATCATATCGGGCTGCAACTTGCTGCCCAATCTGCCTGTCCCCCTTTCCAAGGGCCCAATTTTGTCTCAATTGATTTTGAATTTGTTCTTATTTTCAATTTTTTTCATGCGAAGAACATACATCAGGAGTAGACTGCCAGGAAAATTTATACAAATGCAATTGGATACTGGGAATCCATGGATCTTTCGGAGCTAGTGAACCAATCTGCCCTTGTTTCTTGCATGATCTATCAAAGTACCAGATCGTAAAACCAGGAGGTACGGTCCTGGGAGCAACAATCAGATCATGCATTCCATGGCACGGTCCCCTTCCTGATATCAAATCCAGTCATGCCGATTTCAGACGCTAGTGGCTTCTTGCATGACCGCGGAGAAGAGCGTGCATTCTACTGTATGCACAGGCTCTACCAATGGAAACATATAGTAGATCAAGAAGATATGTCTTCCATTGGTGATTAACAAACCCCCTGCAGGATGCAACACATAAATAAGCGTGCTCGGCTTCCATACCGCTCATTTTCCACTGCACTTTCGCATCTCACAATGTCAGCTTCATGGGCAGATAAAGACAAGAGGTAAGTCATTTACTACTTGATGTATACATTACATGGCTGATTTATCAAGGACTGAGCTGTTGGCTGCAGTCGCCGTGATCAAAGCATTTCAAATTTGGCTTCTCGGCTCCCCGGGTGTTGAAAGTTGGCTATGGCTGAATCACTTTGAGAAAAGACCATCAATACTTGAAGAATACCAGAAGTTGCAGAAAAGATATTACGCCGGAGATAGTCGAGTTCGTTTAGCAAGATCACACATTCTCTGTGAGCGAAGTACGGCTTTGTCAGCTTGGCTCACGGATGACCATCTCCTCATGCTATCGCGATTAGCAAATCACTTCCATTGCAAGAACGGAATACCATCTCGAGGACTCCTTCGGTTCATTGCACGTCCATCCAATAAATTGAGAAATGTTACTCTCAAAATTCACCGGTCCTGTATGAACAAAGGAGAGCATGTATCGTTTGAAACATTCCAAGCATCCATCGACATGGCCCTTGGTTGGGTCCAGTGCATTACAATCAAAGACAGGCCACTACTCTACAAAGCAGCCCAGCTTTGACAGGGATGGTCGATCTACAGGCATGCTTTGGCCCACCGCAGATTTAATTGAGATGAGCCCGTGGAAAATCCCCATTTTCGCGCGAAACGCCATGCTACTGCACGTCAAATCCCTTTTTACGAATTAGGCAATAGTGACCTCGGTTGAAGTAAGAGGGGCCGTGGGTATGAGAGTCGCGGGGCGTTGGCGGATATGAATAGTCTGGTTGGAAACTTTATACGCGAGCCAAATATTATGTTCTTGCTCATCAATTGTCCATCCTTGTGGAGAAATCAATGGGTCTAGACCCAAACCCAGTAGCGCGGCTGTAATTGTGTATCAGCGTTGAATAGCTTTAGTCGGTATTTACATGAAATTTCAATACACCCCATTACGAGGTGAAAAAAATGAAAATCTCGAGGCAGCGGCGCCCGTCCGCCGGGGTGGTCCTTCCCTAGCGTACGAGGAAACCATTGGTACTTTTTATTGTTTTATCGAACCAATGGTGTTATTAATTTTCAGCAATGCAAGATCTCCATGACTCCCACTTATCTGCAAGAGCTCAGACCCCAGAAATACAATGAATTACATTGGCTCCCATTAATGTGAATGAATCACCAACCATGGTCTTCCTCGCCCCCGTGCTGTGAGTGCTGTGACAAAGTATCGCTCTGTGTAAGTGTTCTAATTTGGGGATTTTAGGTCCTTCAATTGAACATCACCATCAATCTGTAGAAATTTACATTGGTGTTGCACTCACTTTAATGCCCATGAGGGCTTCCTAGATCAGAGAGACTTCTATGCGAAGGCCCTCAAAATCAAATTAATAAATGCTCTACAGGAAGCGGGGGTTCAACCACATCTCATGCATGTGCACTTGGCTCAAGATAAATTTTAGCGTGTGATACGAGTCATAAATCAAGTCGAACCTGCGAAAGGATTCAAATATGCAGGTCCTGCTAAATCCACTGTTGTTTAGCTGCATATGTTGTGGATACTGCTTTTAGAGGGAGTGTGGAGATTAAACGGTCCATGCCCTCAAAGATGCACCGCCTCAGACGAGGTAAACTTTTATATCCTTCCCAGTGCCCGGCTTTAGTCTGATCCATAGGTACTTTCATTCTCCCATTGAATCCCCATAACTCACTCACCATGGATATTCGGAACCATGCCCTTAGGTGGGACGGCGCTCATTGGTTCATTGACCTCATGATACCGCCCTATGAAAACCCCCAAATTCCCGTCATGAATGAAATACATTACTCCGATTCAGCCAGTGTCCGACCTCTGCACAATATGAGCCCATATCTATCTTTATCGAAATCGCAATACCATGATGAGCAACTGCATACGCTGCCGTCACCTAACTGCATTTGTTCACCCGGCGGACTGTCGGACAGCCAACTTTTCAATACATTTGATGCACAAAGCGACAACACTCGACTGCAAACTACGTTCGTATTCCAGAATTTAATATTTAGATGACTTTCACTAACTTATGAACATTTCAGGGACGTATTGATTTCACCTGCAGCTTCATCCCAATCTACGCTGGAACGACCGGTAGAAGAAGTGTTCAGTGTTTTACAAAAAAGAAATTTGTAATTTCACCTCCAAATTTGATGGCAATATCCGTCCGACCGATCAAAAAACCTTGATTTATGGTATATGCTGATGAAATGTTCAGAGCCGAAATTCCCCCGGAGTCGATAAGAAGAACGGAAGAAACACGCTCCAGCACCCTACGCGAAGACCTCGCAGTGGTCACCTCGAGCGACGAATCGCCGTGCCTGCCGATCTCCCGACCTCAGATCCCTTTCTACCGAGACAAATGGCATTTCGTTCTGCGGATGATCCCATCACAAAATTCATATCTACTTGACTTGACTGTCGCTTCTGCTTATATACAATGGCAGATATACTGCCCAGAAGGTATACCACAGTGTGTTCCCCTTCTCGCTTTGGTGGAATGTCGCTAAATCATGAAGAACAAACGAGAACTATTGTCAAGTGTTAATTGATAGCAATGGGGGACTGGTATGGGATAGGGATCAACTTCCCGAATTGCTCTACGCGCCATGTGTTGCTCAGGCAATCACCAAGGAAGCATTCATTGGAAACCCTTGGATTCTAGTTGGGCAGAGGTATGCCTCTCGGTTTATCCACAAAATAAGATGTGTACTAATCATACTATAGTGACTATAAACGCTTCTATTTGTGAGTTATTTGTTGTCCAAAGAGGTTCAAGCTGACTTGACAAGGGCATTTTCCATAAGAATTGGCTCATATAAAGTTGGAAAGCCACCAGTCATCATCCCTGCTAGCTTCTCCGATTTGCTTCCTCTCGTAATCCATGATGTTGAGACACAAATATTCAAACAAACGCCAAGAGATGCAGCAAGCGTGGTGAAAGAAATCCAAGGATATGTCCGGGGTCACTTCCCTGGGGCATACGCAATCTCTCCATTGGAGGGCTGTTGTGTCCAGTGGCCTGACGCCTCCATGGGTGGAGACTCGCATATCAAGTCATTCTTGTCCACTCAAGGGTTTTCAAATCTGAGCATCGGTAAGAAAATGAGAACGCATATCGGTATTCAAGGTCTAATAGCGCCGCAGATACAAAAAGAGCAATTGGCGACTTATGTTTTCTTACCTCACGGTTTGAGCCTCGGGCTCGCTCAATCGAAAATTTCTTTAGGAACGTATTCCAACTCTTCACGGCCAAAGTAAGCCAGGGTATCCTGCGAGGTTGGTGCCAAGCCATGAGCAATAGAAAGAGGGTGCGTTATCAGCAAAGACCGCCTTGGTGGCCTATGTCGGTCCAGTACACTAGTCCATCAAATCTCACAGCTGATGGTAAGCATATTCGAAGAACCTGTGAGCTCGTGCTTACATACTCAGATACGAGAAACGTATTGCTTTTCATCTTCCTGGGCTTCCATGGATGCGACTTTCCCATTGCATTCCTGCGTGAAAGTTGGGATGTCCCACACGCCACTGGAAAATATCAAGCTATTCTACAGAGCCTTTTCATTGTCCGCGAGGCGCAACTTTCTAGGCCTGGAGACTGGCTATTAGAAGAGTATATTGCTATTTCTCTAAGCCTCATTAATGGCCCTGTAGCGGACGAATAACTTCAATCATTCGATGATGCATTGTCTTGCTTTCCAATCCATACATTAATACTTCAATATAGATATATCAGATGGAAATATGAGTTAATTGCGGTGTTAAATGTAGAAATCCTCCTAGTCTTCTGCAAGCCAACTTTCCATTCGCGTTACTTTCATCTTCATCAGCACAAATTCTATTCTAAAACACTTCTCGTTTATCTCTCGTCCCCGCTTGCGTTCAAGGGGAAGATCTTCTATTTCACTACCCATTTCTTTTCCATAAGCTTCAATGAAGATGAACAAGGAACCCGAGGCAAAAGCTTGGTGTGACTCGCTTTCGTTTGAGTTCCAATGCGAGCTGAGATCACCCTTGTCTCTGAAGACTTCGAGATCGTAAGGGCAGATATAACTCATGGAAGAGTTCTTTGCCACTTGAAGCAGTGTATCAAGCATTAACCTGTACTTCAAGGGCTCCTCATTCCCATAAGTTTTGAAGTCGAGGAACACCGTCAAATTGAAGCATTGACTCTTTTCAGGAGGAAGATGCAAATCCCGTATAGCACCATTCCATCCCACAGCTTCCCGATAAGACTCATGGAATTTCGCAAAATCGCTGGCTATGAGCCACCCATGGGATTGATCCCCTTTTTTCAATTTCTTTTCGCAATGTGATACCAATTTATCGTGGCGGGAAAGGGCTTTTGGACACACTGGGCAGATGGATTGCTTGCCTGCCTTTTCGAAAAGCTTGCTGAGAACGAGATATCTGGTTTTATCGCCAGACTGATTTGAGGTTTGAGCCTCCATTTTAAATGACATTGCCTGCCACAAGCACGCGTTCAGATAAGGGTAGAAACAAGGAAGTTCTGGGTTGCTTAGAAGACTTATAATGTAGATGACTTCAGACGCCAATATATAGTGCAAAGAGTCGAAACTGAAAGAACACGTCACCTGCAGTACAACGTTTTATTACTACCTCTAGCTTGTACATGGTATGCAGGATTGGTTGCTCAGAGCTCTCCGTTGGCCTGCATGTGGTACCGGGCATTTTACCATCTTCTAAATTCAGCAGTGGAAAGGGTACTGAATCCTCCGGTGCCGTGATAGTATGTAGATCGCCCTTATCACCTCATTTACTATACCCAAAATTGCTTGCTAGCTACGTGTTCAACAAGATTTTTGAGTTTTTACTTCTAATCAGAGTCCAATTGGTCAATTGAGTGCATTGGCCGCTCGGATCAAGCAGCCAAAGCATAAAATGAGAGGATATTCCTCTGGATTGGAAGCCGTGCAGACCAGATACAAGAGCGCAATGCCTGGAATAGATTTTGATTTCCTAGCCCTGGTAATTTATGAATTCATATGCACTGTCTCTGTACTTTGTTAAGCCAGCTCAACCACGTCATGAACAGGGAAGCTGCTCGTAGCTCGCATTCAGGTACTTAGGATTGGATAGGACTGTGGGAACGTACCAGTCAATGTCACTTCATAACTGCTTCTATTATTACACATCACGAAAACTAGCACCTGCACACGTCGATGGCCTTGAGATGTGTCGAAAACTAATTCGCAGTGATGATAGCGTTCACAACACCGTATCAATTTTTTCTAACGCAAGGAACAACGAAAAAAAGCCCACGCGCCTTCGCTGTCGGATACTGAAAGTTTCTTAAGTGGAACACCCCCATATGAGTAGTCTTGTGTATTGAATTAGGTCGATGAAGAGTAAATTGATGCGCTACTGCTCAATGATGTCAAACCGCCTCAAAATCAAAACTGAGAGCAGGCGGTTCATTACTCTCAAATGAATCGTCTGCATAGCTCCATGTCTCCACCAAGGTCTTCAAATTTCCCTCGCGCATTATTTTGACAGTGCTATTAGAACCTGTCTCTGATCAGCCATAGAATAATGCTTCAAGGTCGCTAATCATACCGATATCCCCACCAAAATACCGCTCCTCCATTTCTCGTACAGAGTAAATCTCACCCAGAAAATTCATCGTATTTAGCCTGCTGCTGTCGGTTTCAATTCGACGGCGGATCTCTCCATCGCAGTTCCGCAATTTTGCTACAGTCACTCCGTGGCTTTCTTTCAGGTTACAGAGAATGTGCAAAAGAAGTGCAAGCCGGTCTGCCGTCATATTAAAATCTTCATGATTCTCCTGCAATGACGATTGCTTACCTTTTTTTAGCAAGTGGTCCGGCTCCCTGTGCTCAATTCCCTCAGGCCACCAAGGTGGCTTTGTTGATTCTGGATCAAGGGTTTTCCTCCTGCCATTGACGATTCTTTTGCCGTTATATGGGAATTTAACCTTTTTGCACGGCTCCAGGAGCTTAACGTAGGCTTTAGCGATAGTACGACAGCAGGTTTGCTGGATGTTCTCGAATGCTTGCTGATAGAAAAGTTTCAACATGTCTGAATTGTCGATTCGAAGCATACTTCGTTGGCAGGGAGCACGAGGCAAGGTACCCTCTGATGGGGACTGAAACTTGCTTTTTTGAACTTTTTGTCGCTTGTATTTAGTATCCTTCTTCCAATCGAAAGATATCAGGCCAAATGGGGGTTCCTGGGCTGGTTGGGCCCGCCATGAAGCCTGGCGCACGTTCCAATAACATTCACGAGCTTGAGCTTGATATGAAGTCCTGGACCAGCTAGGCGGTTCAGAAACTACTGCTTGAGATATTGACATCCTCGCATACGCTTGTCTTTCATCATATGAGCCAGCAAAAGCCATGAATTGAGTTGTCACCTCGGGAGTGAAAATAGCTGTCTCGTATCCCACCAGGGACGGTGAGACATCAATAACAAGCTGGCCATTCTGGTCAAGAAAAATCAAAGCGTACTGTTGGGCTGAGAAGGGAAGAGTAGATTCCTCAAGAGCGAACGCCGACTACATGCAAGGAGATATTAGTACAGTCCTATCATGTTCAATGTGCAGAGAATACATTACCATGGTGCATCGAGTTTTTGCCAACACAAAGAATGCTTAGAGGTGAGCTTTATGGGAATATATAATATTTTGACTGGCATGCTGTATCAAGACTTCGCTTAATTTATTCCTCACACTTAAATATGTATTTATGAGATTCGGGAAAGCGGGTTATGTCCATGCCAAGCTTATTATTGGCCCGCAGACGCGCATGCTGTGACATACATAGGACCGCAGGATCTGCAGCAAGATTAGCGGCGCTTTCATCACCATCTCAGTGGGGCTAATCACTTGGCTGGCCAATGCACCCCGATAAACGCCGGGAATATCGGTGGGCAATACTGCAAGCCGAGTTAACTTCTAAATTTCGTTTCACTTCATAACCCAAGAAACTAGACACAGTTTTCACAATTTCATTGACAACATTGGGAGCGAGTCATGACGTCATGGTCAAATGATTTTCACAACATATTCGGCGGTAGGTCAGTGCACCGCGTATGGTATTGTATCTCTTTCCGTGAAGTTCCATCATACATTTTGATTGCTCGCTGGGCAAGGTTGATGGTTACGGAATGTGGATGAGAGAGAGACTTTGAGATGGCCATCAATTTCGCACGGCTCTTTTTGATCCGGCTTTGTTCAAGGCATGTGGGGGCTCAAGCGTGATTACGCGGAATCCCGCGGCATCACGCAAAGTATAAAGGAGAGGGCCAAGCATACGAATTCGTGGTTTTTTCCGAACCAAAGTTGTCTTAAGCGGTCTTGGTTCTCTTTCTCCTCATCCTAATCGCTGGGTCAATGCATGTGATAGTGCGGGCCACTCGTAGGTCGGCCACACTGGGGCGCGGCCGCTATCTCGGCTCTTATCTCTAGATTCTCTTTATTGTTCACTGTTTCACCGGCCACTTTTTATCTGTCTAATTATCTAGGTCAGGATAATAATACGAGGGCTTGATAGGGTTTGTGGTGAAGCTGGTGCATTGATTAGCTGAGTCTTTAGAACCGCGTCTGGTAGGACCTATCCTTTGCAGACGTGCCAGGTGGAGCTGAGAAATCGGCTGTCTATTTCTACATCTTTGTTTTTTTATATCTTGCTATCCGCGGCATATCACGTTGTGCCACGGCAGTTTGACCTGTCCTTATGAGGAAGAGACACATGCTTCCTTTTTTTGAGAACCCATAGTTTCAAGGACTTTTTGAAAGATTATGAGGAAAGCCCACCATACTCAAAGTGCAACCGGGGTAGCACTTCACCAACGCTATCTTGCGGTATGAAATTCCCGCCAAAGCCCAAGTTCTTGTCACGTGCGATCATGTGACTCGCGGGGTACTGAATGAACCCCTCGATCTTCTTGGGCCACAATCAGGCACATCTTAGGCGTAATATCTTTTGATTCAAAACATCGCCAGCCGCAAGTGACCTTCACTGTTTTTCTGTCTTTGCCGTATGTGCAAGTCAAACGATAAGGGACCTCAACCCATTAAACAACGCTCTCTGAGATCTTCGGCTGTCGTCTCGTCCTGGCATAAAAGGTCGCCCTGAAGGTACGGCATCAGAAATACGAGGAAACAGTCTCAGCATGCGCTAACTTGCCGTTCCAAGTTTCTTCTGCCTCTCTACTTCATTTTCGCATACTGAGGTCACCCTACGCCTTGACCGATTCACTCCGAATCTCTATCAGAGTTTTATCACAGGTCTGAACAGCAAGTGAATTCAGCTTAAATGTCCGTCATCGCTGACGAAGATACCAATGGTGACTGGAAATGGACAGAGCATCAGAAGTTCGAAATCGCAACGGATATGGTCGTGGAGTTTGAAGGCGCTTCGTGTAATATCCTAGATGCGGGGGGGAAAACCATCCACACGCTAGGCCCCAAAGACGGGAAAACGCAAAAGAATGTGTTTGCTGGATATCGATGCTATGTTTTGAAGGGCTGGGTTAAGTTTGCAAAAAAAACTGAAGTGTGAACAGGAATTTCAATCGCTGTAATTGTACATGAAAGCTCAAAGACCTGTACTTCTATCGTGTCTGACTGGTTCTGAGTTGTCCAGTTCTCCTAAACCGAACATATTGGCAAGATGAAACCCCCAATCATAGCTAACTCTAGTGATAAAAAAAGCGTCTTCGTAGCTCCGCAGCGGCAAGTATACAGAGAGGCAGTTCGTGACGGACAGACCTCCTGTCGCCTGCTCATCCATCCAGAGACCGCTTGTTTTCATGCCAGAGCAGAACATCTCTGGCAATAATTCGACTTTCCGTCGGTTCATGAATTGAAACCCCATGTATCGATTTTTTTGGAGAAGGAGTGCAAGAGAGTCCTCGTTGGCTAATTTTCTGTTAACTAACGACACGAGGCCACATGACTGGATCAAATGGTTATACCTACCGTTTGACTCAACAATCCCATAACTATTTGCCAGTGAAGTAAACGGCTCGACTGATAGTAAAGGGTTTACAATCTTGAGAAGACTCAAAAGTGACAATCTTTCCTCCTCCTTTAAATTAGCAATCTTGTGTTTTCCAATGCTGATGGCGCAAATGAACATGCATTGCGGAGAACATTGCTTCATAACATCAGTCAAGAATTCTTGAAATATGATCGAATTGCGGTCCGAATGAGAATTCGTCAACAGACTGAGCAAGCCTGTGGCGCACTTGATTGAATTTTTATCAATCCGTCCACGTTTTTTGATGAGGTTGGCGTCATTGCGAAGTTTGTTAAATGCGGCATTCACACGATCTGTGGGCACAGCGCTGAATTTTCGCTTTCGTAGCTCTTCCTCAAGTGACAATGTCGCGCGATAGCTTTCCTCGAGCAGTGCCTCAAGTGTTTCGGTCTGGATATTGGATAAATCAGCCTGTGGGGCGACAGCAATCTCCTCGGTGATCTGATATAGTATGCGTGGATAGTTCATGATTGTTTTCGAAGACAACAAAGCGACTTGACTCTGTTTCCGTTCATTTACGTGGAATCACGCGGCATCACGCGGCATCACATGATACGTGGTTTACAATACAAAGCGCCTGCATCACGCGGCATCACGCGATACGTGGTTTACAATACAAAGCGCCCGCATCACGCGGTTTCACGCAGTGTCACGCGGCATCACGCGGCATCACGCGGCTTCACGCGATACGTGGTTTACAATACAAAGCGCCCGCATCACGCGGTTTCACGCAGTGTCACGCGGCATCACGCGGCATCACGCAGCTTCACACGATACATGGTTCACAATACAAAGCGCCTGCATCCCGCGGCTTCACGCAGTGTCACGCGGCATCACGCGGCATCACGCAGCATCACGCAGCATCACGCAGCTTCACACGATACGTGGTTCACAATACAAAGCGCCTGCATCACGCGGCATCACGCGGCATCACGCGGCTTCACGCGATACGTGGTTTACAATACAAAACGCCTGCATCACGTGGCTTCACGCGGCATCACGCGGAGTCCGCCTATACTTTGCGGCCTTGTGAAAAGCACATGAGCTTGATATATACAACCACTACATCTAAGTGCAGTACCCAAGGAACATAGCTGTAAGCAGGTCCCAGAGAAACGGCTGTCCCATCGGACAGTACATTGACCAGTGAACCTGTCTCAGTAAAAGAGAGCTTTCTTATAGGGTGGAGCTGAAACGAAAGAGCCTCCAGTGGGCTTGGGCCCCTTGCCCGACGAAAGAGAGCCGCCCCCATCCTCGGCGGTACGCCGTGAAACTCATCACATCTCATCACGCTACTACCTATTACGGTTGCCCAACAGGGAATTGAAGCCTGTCCTGTACTTGATTCTCGGTACTAAGTGCATGTCAGTATGGCCACCTAAAAGGGACCTCGGCTGCTCCAATTCGCTGAATTATGTTCACTCCAGTGCTTTGCCTATAAATATAATCTGTTCTAAATTTCTATAAGAGCAGACCGATCTCTACACTTTACGCTTTCATTTTCACCATTCAGCAAACTACTTCTTACTTCTTATTTTTTTACAAGAGAAAAATTGCTTTTGGACCATTAAATTTGGAAGTTGTTTGTTCACCCTTGCATTGACCCATAAGCTATACAATCACACTCATGCAAATAATAGATGTGTTTTTGGACGCAAACTCTTTATCAGCTTTGTGGATGCCTCGGTGTTGCCGAGAAAGAGACAGAGTGTGATACCGGAGGATGTCACATCTCAACCCAAAACCCTGTGCAGAGAACGCGTATTGTCGCCGTTGCCGATAGGTGTCATATCCACAAACACCGAATGACGCCATCTAGTAGCGAAGGGTCGTTTACATAAAGATGGTTGTTGTTCCACCAATGTTAGGCAGTCGATCTATTCTAGGTGAGAAGAACATGTTGCGATTCAATCCAGGAGATCACTGCGCCCAAATGCTAATCTCATTGGTGTTCACAAGGCAAGGGATCCCTGAATCTGAGGGTAACTCTCAATGGGCGGTGTTTTGGGAGGGGCATAAAGGACCTTTTATAAGTGGATTAAGCACCCAGCCTCTACGATCTCCGTGTCTGGAATTGAACCTAGAGTAGTGAATCAATGATGTTCCCCCCAGCCTTCGTGGAAATTTCAAAGACTGGATTGCGGCAATGCTGCCGTCGCAGCGCCGACAATCGTGAACATTGGCATTCTATAATGAAACCAAGCGAAGAAAACACGTAGTCAGCCCAGAGCGCTGCGTAAAAACCTCCTCATACTAAATTAATAACGTTAAACTGGCTTGGCACCCCATTGAGCGGCACCGGACCATGCCTTAGAGTCGCAGGCTGTCATAGGGTTGGGGCTCGTCGATATGGACAATAAATGGATCAAATATAATGATGATGATAATAATAATAGCTGGCTTGGCCTGTTCGGTCTGCTCGACCTGCCCATGAAAGTTTTGCACGAAATGGACATCGAATGTCTGGTGTACTGTTCTTGCTCAGAAGACGCCTGCTACAAATGACTGACCACAATAAGTTTATAACCCTTGCTCTTATGATTCGGAAGGGCGTATCAGTGATGGTTACAAGATATTGCCGTCTAGATACAGTAAACTCCCGTTCTCGGCACGGGCCTCCCTGCAAAAGAATTTCAGTGTGCCTAATGAAAGTGTGCCGCTAGTACATACTTGCACTAATCCTAATATAGTAAGCACTAGTTTGTTTTTGGTCTAGGGTGGTCGTGCCATGTCCTGTGTTTCCTCCCATTAAAATGAGTGGTGGACCGAACATACATATATATGTTTGTCCCAGTCATCCTTACTCGCCTGCTCGCCACCATCAACACCCATTCAGAGGGTTGTATGGTTGGTATCACGTCCCAAATTGAGATGAAAGCATTTAGCACATGTTCTCTAAATAGAGGGAGTACAACGAATGAATAGATACAATGGAAGCGCATTTTTTTGAGCGTCGGGTATGCCTTTGATGGGCTGTTTGGTATGGCCCGCTATGGCTGATCAGGCGACCGGAGGTGTGGAAGCGGCAGAATACTGTATCTTTATTGGCCATTCCAATGACTAAGCAAGTATCAAAGAGAATCTTGTGTGCCAGACAACAAATGTGCCTGATCGTGTTGTTATATATGGGAAAAGCCAAAAGAGTGGATCCATCCACCAGATCTTGGTGCCTAAAATTTGTGCTAAACCTGGGAGTGCTGAAAACGGGAGTTTAATGTAGCGCCAAGACTTTGCCTGTGCTAGTTATATCCTTGCGCAGCAACAAGGGGCGACAAGGCGGTGTATCATAAAATACATTCTTTTGCTCCGGCACCTAAACACTTCATAACCTCGCGCATCACTTAAATCACAATGGGGGATCAAGCATCACAAATTCGAGAGCGTATTATGAATCAAATCCCAAGTACAATTCATGAATTCCTTCTAGGTGTTCCAACACCAATTCGAATACTGGGTGACACACCCAACAGCTTGCTCGACCCTGGAGATTATTTAGGATCTCTAAGTCCATTTGTCTCGAAGACTGAGAGTTCCATTCGCGATTTTTGTCCAGAAATCCAAACTCGTTTCATAGCTGTGAACATATACCCCGGGAACCACTCTTTTTTCGTTCTAGACGTCAACAACGTCGATTACGTTTACGAGACTGCTCACACTACTACGGCACCAATCCCTATCTACGTTCTGCGTCTGTCGAAGAGGAAAATCAGCATCACCAGACAGCATGGACTAGACGCTACAATTGCTGAAAGACTTAGAGCGATGCATAATGGGCATGGGGATGATCCTTTACCTTTGCTTGATGATTTCAATCAGACTGTTGAATATCACAGTCCGCGCAATCTTCGGCGGTAGATTTACAGCGTGACCATTCAGATTTGCATGGTCTGCTTTATGTTGATGTTTTTTGCAACATCGTTGTCCACTAAAGACATTCTCATTGATCATGGCTTTCGCATGATGTATTTGATAAAGCATCACTCTGAGCAAGCCTTCTACATCGGCAATTTTATGTACGAGATTCCCATACCAATTCCTGCGAATTGAGCGTATTATGTGGATAGCATGCAGCTGCCAAAAGATGGGCGAGCTCGAGATGTCCTGCGACCACGCAAAATAGAATGAAGGCTTTTTTGTACTTATGCACCCAGATAATTAATGACTCATAACCGGATAAGAATACATCAAATGGACTCTAGTCCGTTGCATTTATAGCCCTTGGCCATCCTGGACGCATTGACAGACCAATGGTGCCGTGCGCTATAGGTGTGATGAGCCGAGAACATCCTATGAAAAGAAGATAAAATCCGTCACACGAATAAGGACTGAATCAATAAAGTCGATAAGTCATTTCCATAATCTTTGCTTGAACCAGAAGAGACTCAGTATATGTTCTAGGCTCATGAAAGTGCCATAGTACAGATCATCGGAGGTATGAGCGCAGAGTAAGACTAGTGTATGTGGCAGGTTAAACACGGCAGGAGACGACTTCACGGGCTTTGAGAATAATGTGTCTGTGTCCGAACATGACACGCACTCGCATATTGTGTCGAGATTACTTCCCCAGGGTAGGCTCGGTGGAGACGAAGAATAAAAAAAATGATGCTCGAACTTGAGGGCTCTTGAAAAAGCTGGCCACCCTCTATGAGCCCCTTGGCGAAGTCCGGTTGTCCAGCTGATGGCTAGTTGATTGATCCTAGGAGCTGACTGAATGCATGGGCTATGTTTCTCCATGATCAGTGTTACTCTTTCCCTACATGGTAACTCAGAATGTCATGTTACAAACCAGGTGCATTAGCCTGTTACCGTCAATAAATACGCTGGGTGCCGTGATAACGTACCTTCTGAAACGTTGACGAGGGCGTGCAATCATTGGGCTGTCGAACCGCCTCAACTTCCATCTAGCAAGTCTCCATCTCAATGCGGGCAAATAAAACGCCACATAATTAGATTGCGCGATGCCGATCGTGGTTGAGGCTTGTGCTGATACCTTCCAATTAGCCCCGCCCTCACTAATACTTCTACAGTCCCAATGTGATCTCCCATGGATTTGTTTTTGCTTTCAACTGTGTTCGTGTGAGCAAACCCCCTTCTTATTTTGAAAACGACCTAAGACTCCGCAGCCATGGCTTCTGCGAGCGCTCTCGTGTCCCTCCCCGTTGAACTCTTCCACGCAATTTCTACATCGTTGGACGACCGTGACTTGATCAATTTGAGTCGTACCAACCGTGCTCTTTATTCTCTGATCAAGCACGATGACTTTGTCACCCGCAAGATCGTCGAGGTAAGAGCTTCGCAATCCTTGTCTGGAATTCAGAGCTGATCGTACGCACAGAACCATCTACAATTCAGCAAGGAAGGACTAGCGGCCTTGAAAACCCAGAGTGGCTACTGGAAGGCTATTGGGCATCGCTTTGACATTCATCAAGCGGTTGCTACAGCCGCGCCATATTCTGTTTCAGTCTTAGCATATGCGGCCAGCTTCCTCTACAACCAAGGGATTCTATGTTACCGAGCTCAGCACGAGATACGCTTGCTGGACGTGCATGCTGGGGGTAAGCAGGAGCGTGTATTGAACTTGTTCACTGCTTTCCAGCTCATTTATCCGGAACCGCCGGGCTTGGATGCGGTGGATCGCGTGTCGTTGGTACAATATTCAGATGACATTCTTGTGTTTCGGGTCGATGCCGGCATTAATCTGGCCCATGATCAGATCAACGATGATCAGGCCGATTTACTGTCGGTATTTGACATGACTCGCCCTCTAAACAGCTTCACAAAGCGGATCCCTGTAGGGGCCCAGGTCTTTGTCCGGCATAGCCGTACCTATCTTTGGTATGGGGTATTTGGAGAGCATATTGACGAATGGACTGGGAGGCATATTTGTGAATGGACCATTTATGGGGTTGATATGGCTTCCAAGACGCAAAAGTCAATTGAATTTTTTAGTGTTGAAGCTGCAGATAGCGATCTCGGTCAGTCAATTTGTTTTGAGATGTACAACGAGCATCTCTATGCGGTATCGACCCAGGCCACCTCAAGCGATGTAACACCATACTCCTCGTTCTATCATGTCTTCTGCTGTGCCCCGCGCGACAAGCGTCGTTACTGGGATGGACATCTGTGGCGCCGCCAGAATGACGAAGGCCCCATTATTGACCTGTGGACCGACCTTTCCATCCGAATTGACGAAACCACAGGCCGACCGGTCATCCTGGAATGCCGCCGGGAGCATTACGACGGTGGAAGCAAGAATCACCGCACCTACTACGTTCAGCCCGTCCCATTACCAGAGGAATGTCTTACCCAACACCGCGAAAGAGACACAACCTACGTAGCATGGAACGACCCTCCTGAGCACCAAGATTCAGAATACAACGGCAACGAGCACCGGCCAAAACAGCGACTACCTCATGAATTCCACGCGGAATTTAAATCAACCGATGGCAATCGAAAAGAGTTCATGCATATGTTGACTAGATATCACACCTACGACCTCGCAAGCTCCACCTTCGTCGACCTTGTCAATGACCGAGTACTACAGCCAGACGGTCTCCGATCTCTGTGCTGTCTCCGCATTCGGACCATCTCCCGAAAGCCCAAGTGTCCCATCGACGAAGAGGGCACAGAAGGTAAAGAGGGCCTTCTCTTCTGTCCCACGCAATACAGTGAAGATAGCTCCCCCATAGAAGGCTCAGAAAAGCGCTTCGTCACCTGTGGCGTTCACATGTGGCCCCCAGATAACGCTCCAGCCGAAATCTGCCGACTCCTCTGCCCAGGCGCACGCAACGACGCTGTGCATGCCATCTCAGATGAGCGTTCCATTATCTGCTCCATACAGTATCCAAACATACCAGCAGCCCATTGGGCCTTGGTATTGATCAACTTTGATCCGAACATTCGTTTCCCCTGTTTGTCATTATTATGCGACATAGAAACATGCTCTGATGTCGATAAAGCCTTTTCATTTCAGGTTGCAAAGAGGAAAATATTGAATGAGGATCTTCTTACGGAGGCTAAACCTCTTTATGAATCTATTAGATTGGGGTACTGGCTACGTTAAGGGTGTTACTAGGACTCTTGCTGGACTAGAAGGGAGGTCAATGAATAGTAGATCTCTTTTGGGACTTGAGATGTGGAAAATGCGGCCCATGAATCTCTAAGTACTGTAAACAAAAATTCTACATTCTACGCTACGATCAATGGCTCATTGGAGCTAGCGTATTCCACTTGCCCCGGAAACCCCGATAAAACCCCGAATAATCACTTCCCGAAGGGTGCTCGTATTTGACCACTCTTTCAGGTCAACACGATTGTTGGCCGATTCATTTCTCTAGGGGTACTCCATTTGAAGCTGATCCATATTTAGCTTTAGGATTTAATTCCAGTAGAACGACGTTTGAACCACAATGAGATTGCATTTGGTCGACAAGAAAATGTCATGATAGATGGCAGTTGCATTATATATCTTCACACATAAAGCCGGGATACGCATGACCCTCGGCCAGGTGACTCCATAAAAGGCCCACGACCAAGTACCAATCAACAAAAACGAATAGGAAATCGACCATTCTATTTAGCCTGAAAATGCCTGTTTTCGCTAGACCTGACTGGTTTCGCGTTGCTTACAATATTCGCATCCCGGCTGGTAACTTCATATCCATTCTACCATTAAAATTGCCGAGTGCGACCCTCGCCTCGAGGTCAACCACCCGTCAATAGGGCCTGCATTTTTTCAACTATACTGAACTATATTGCTAGAGCTAGATTTGCAGCCTGAAGCCTGGCCACCTCTAGCCGATGGAGCTGTTAGTGTTGTAGTTCAGAGGAATTGATTCACTTATTATTCAGAAAGAAACATGAGGCTATATATACACTGAGAAGATCAAGTTGATTGGAAATCAATTTGATTCTTTGTATACATACTTCGGGATTAATTCCGATGGTTCGGCTTGGTTCCTGATCTGCACCAGCCGCATATCACAACAGTTAGCCGTCCGCCCTTGTTCCATGGTTTTCGAAAACTGATATCGGAAAAGATAACGCCACTGAACCTGAAGTCGCGGCGAAAATGAACCGAGGTTTTCGGCCGGGAGTCCTTCCCCTCGGCTCGATGCCTGCAATATTTGGACTGAAGGTGCGCCAGTGATTCTCCCTCTACGATGAAAGCCTGGTACCAGCCTACCAGGTACTGTGTGCACGGGCCGAGAAATGAAACTACGCACGGGCCAATCCGTCTGCGATCTTCAGCGCGCCGAAGTTACTGGCTGTCAACACCCAACACCCCACGTACCTCACCGTCGTGGATCTCTATCGCTCTAGCTACGACCCAGATCCACTTACTCATCTTAGTGAGAGGTCATTTGAGCCCCGAGGCAAATACGTTCGGACTTTTCTTGCTCCCCGAGATCCCTTGAAAGGCGGATCGAGCTCATGTGTCTGCTGTAATTCAAAGGAAGGTGTATTATTGCTAATTCGAAGGAATATATGGGACTAAATTACAATTAGAAGATCAAAATGATTTCTCATCCACTCGATCTTCGTATAAATACCCGGAAATCAATTCCGATGGGGTGGCTTGATTCCTGATCCGCACCAGCCTCTTATCACAACAGTGTCTATCCAGCACGACCCCGGATGGGATGGGTCATTTTCAGCATATCTTGATCATGCTTAAGATGATTGTGAGGGGCCCACATGGTCCGGATTTTTTGACAGAGCCTTCAACGCCAAATCACGAAACATGGCACAGAGGCCCCAGGCCTCAAGAATCTCAGAGGCGAGCAGCCTGTTAACCTGCCTTGAGGATGATAGATTGAGCTCCGAGCGTTTCTGCATCTGGAGTAATCGGCGTCTGTGTCTTACCAGCCGGGACAAGGCTCGCTGGCTTACAAGCGCCATCGGCTCGCGACCCGGAGGGCCAGCGTTTGTGACTGCGTGTTTGGCAAACCGGCGCGGGGCGGCCATTTGGGGTCGTCAGCTCGCGCGAGGCGGTGTTGTGCTACTCGAGCTCTGATCAGTAAGGTCAATGAAGGAGTGAAGTGGGCGAAGATCGCCTTACATACGAATAGGCTCCAGGGTGTGAAGGGTGGCTCAGGTAGGAACCACGAATGGGAGTCGATGTCTGGCGTGTTGGTCGTCAGCGAGAGGGTACGGAGATAGACCATGTGGGCTATGCTTACTTGGCAGATACGAACAGACTTGCTAGAGAGAGAGCGACGGGCAACGAGCGGCGGGTTTATATACGAGAGCATCCCGAGCCTTTCCTGAAAAAGTTAGCCGGAAAGCCCGCATTCTGGCTGGTATCTATCTGTACCATCCACTGCGCCCGGGCCGTGAGACGAAGAATAAATGCGAACGTTGGCAAGCCTGACGACTGTCTAGCCGGTTCAACTCTGAGATATCAGAGAATCTCCGATCTGGCCATCTCTTTTTGGTTGCAGACTGGTAACTTCGTAGTGATTTTTGTGTTATCGCCAGCGCCCGCAGACGGCTAAGGGTTTGAACTGAATATTGAACAGTGACATGCATACTGTATCAGGGTAACTTCTCGTAAAGTTGCGCAATAATCAACCGAGTCGTAGCTCAGCGGCCCACGTACCATGGTTCCACTGTCAAATGAGATCCATTGAATTGGAAAGAGGAAAGCATTTGCTTGATGGTCGATGCTGAATTGATGCGGAATTGATGTAGAATTGATGTAGAATTGATGTGGAATTGATGTGGAATTGATGTGGAATTGATGTGGAATTGATGTGGAATTGATGTG
>JAMAGW010000071.1:34336-44574 GCA_023626355.1 Penicillium sp. S1602 | reverse complement strand
TCACAGGAATGACTGTGTAGTTGACCATTCATAAAGAGAAGCGTTTTCAGGGCCCGCCAGAGAACTTTATCCTCCTCGCCAGTCATCGATTGAGGGGACCCTCGGTGGCAGCTGATAGAGCTTGCCATTTTGAAAGCGGTCTGAAGAGCCTCTGAGACGTTGTCTCCGCGGTGCACCCGACCGTAAATAACGAGTATCAAGGCCTTCAGCGCGGTCGTCGATGGTTCAAATGGTGGACTGGCGATGGATAAACAGTCCCAGGCAGCCTTCTCGTACGTCAGCGATAGCCTATCAGAATGATACACCCTCTCAGGGACCTCTTCTGCTCGACGTGCCAATGCTAAGATAGCAAACAGCAAGGACAGCCACGAAAGAGCTATTTCGCTGGGATTCTTGCGGAAAGTTCTGTACTCTTCCTCGAATTGAACCGAAGAAAAAGTACAGAACAGCTGCTTTCCCGTCAGTGGTTGTCTTGATCGAAGGTGAAGAAATATTACCGGAAATACGAATGCAAAGTATCGTGCTTTCAATTTATCCACTCTCCTCCAGCTGGGCAGGGCTTTGAGCGGCTGTTGGAACGTCACATAGTCTGGCGTTTGGTTGGCCTCCATGTCCTCTTCGCCGTCACTCAAGTTCACACTCGGGGCTTCGCAGAGCTCCGACAGGCTAGTCACGGTACTGGGTGTGAAAGGCGAGCCGGAAGTATCGCCTGGCCCCTGAATTCCCGGCGATTCATTCACCTCACGAGCCTTTGAGGGCTCATTTGAGGCCATCTTGTCAAGCGAGCGTTTCTTTCTCGATACGAATTCACACCTGTCCTTGATACCACATAAAATACATGTATCGCATGGTTTACCTCGACCAATGCAACGGACTTTTCTTTCCCGGCATGGCAGGCAAGCGGCGTCTGATCTTCGCTTAGTACGAACCTTGTGCTGCTTCTGACCATGCATAATTTTCACTTTGTGGTATATCTCCTGGAGGCGCTCGGATTTCCAGTAGGTCTTGTCGAATGACCGACTAAGGTGGTAGCAAAGGGCTGGATGAAGGATTGTGCTCCATATCCGCCTCGGGGCCCAGGATATTTATGATGCAGACTAGTGACTCGTCACGGGGGTGAACACGACCCAATTTCCACATGGAACATTAATCAAAATTGCCAAAAGCCTATTCCGGGATATGGATCTTACCACGGCGGTGAAGGGATGCCCGGTTTCCTGGCCCCCGTCGTATCGTTTGCGCCACGTCTGTAAGTCCCAGCGTTGTTCAATATTCCTAGTGGATAATTCAAGTTACACAAGATGGAATGGAGAGTCCCACTTGCATGCCAAGATAGTCCCTTGCAATTGTAAGAGCATCTGAAGTCATTATCTAATGTAGTCGCATTGGAAGGAATCTTACACAATTTCTCGGAGTCCCGCTGTCCATTCAAGACGTGGGCTTTTTCCAGTCAAAGAATTGAATCTACTTGCAGTTCCGGTTCAAGTCGGCAATTGAATTGTGTAGTATGTTTTAGTCTAGAGTAAAGAGTCAGAGTCCACAAAAGAAAAAAAAAGAAAATTCGTTTGTTTTGTCCATGAGGGCATAGTACCAGGCAGCCGAACAGCGAGTCATGATAGGCTCGACAATTTTAACTATGGAGCTCGTTCCACTAGCCTTGGCACTCAGGAAAAATGATTGTTCAGTCACAGCACTGGTGACTGGCATCAGACTTGGCTTTTATTAATAGTCACAAGGGAGGTGCTTCGATTCGACGGGACATGGCACATGAATGTAAGCCACTATGGTAGTATGTAACAGCGTCTTTCGCCACAGAAATCCAGATAGGTTGTTTCGAGATAGCTAGGTAACTCATTCAGCATCCCATCATTGGCCATGAGTTCAAACAGGGATCCAGGCCAGCCAAAGGATTGAACCGAGTAACTAAACAACAATTCAAGTTTCTTGATTGCCAGGTGCTCAGTGACGCGCACCAATCTGTCCAACGCACTTTTTGAGAGAGCCAATTGCGCAATATTCGTGCTGTGAATCGCGGCATTGTAGACAATGGTATGCAGGGAATCTGTCACCAGGCCAGGAAATATCATCTCCGACTGTGAGCCACGTCTTAGAGCTTGAAGAAACATGATTTCGCTTTCCTCGTCTTGAGACTTTCCTATCGCCAAAATTGCTCGGTAGTAGACATTTTGATCCTCGATACGGCTCGTTAGCCAGTTCACCACTGTCGCCTGATTCGATTCGATTGCCGCGATCAAAATTTCAATTCCGGTGAAGGCAGATTCTGTAGAGAAGTCGTTTCCGACCTCGAACAATCCATGATGCACCCCGGAACGGATGTAGGAGTCAAGCAAAGTGATCAAGAGCTTTGTGGATTGTTTGTATATCTTGTCGTGGTTTTTTCTTCGCAGGATAATCTCCAACATCTGAATATCAGCCTTGCTGATAAGGGGGCACGATTGTGTAGAGGTTGATCTATTGGAGTGATCCATTGATTGATCGATAGTTTGGCGAGCACTCGGATGGATAGGGGAGCTTGCAGCTCTTATATGGATCATGTCAAGTTTCTTCAATAATCTAGCCTAGCAATAGAGCGGTCAACGCCAAAAGAATGTGATCTGGGGTGGGAGGTGGGTATGAGAGAACCCTGCTATCATCTATTCGTTAGAGCGAAATATTGCCCCCAAGGCTTATTTAGTTAACTTGCGACAAGAATTAAAAGCGGAATGCGACTGAATTCGTGGGTAAATCCCATTGCGAAGGAACATGGAAAAGGAGCTTTTCCAGAAATGCTCTAAGCATCTTCTCATAACCGTGCTTCCGAGGCCACCAAGGCCTGACGCTGCCAGAGTCTCATTTTGCCTAACTAATCCCTAGCTCAATAAACCACCAGCCTGGACCTGTTCCTCACGCGTATGTTGGTACATACAAATCCATCAGTGAGCAAGTCTGAATTCGTCTTTGAGCGCCGTCAATGCTTCTTTGTTCCCCGCTCTTAGGAAGTTGACCAAGTCTGTCAGACCTGCTTCTTTTGCACTTAATAGACTCTCTTTGGAGTATACAAGGGAATCCGGGGCAACCGCTGTCACACATTGAAGTTTTTTAATAGCAAGATCCTGAATGAATTTCAGACTCTCAGCTCCGTCCATTTGGTATTGATTACAAGCAGCCTGGATTACTTCGCAAGCAATATCCTGGGCCCAGCTAGGCGGATGAAGTGGAACTGCTAGAGACATACGCATCACGACCAGGTCAAGGATGGAAGCACTGTCCTTGGTCTGGCGGACAGCGGCAGCGACCGCACAACTCCTTTGCTCGCACGCACTAAAATTGTTCCACAAAAGCCAGCTAGTCGCCTGTAATCGGTCATGCTGGGCTGCAACTAGAAGGGGTGTAACATCGCCAGCTTCAATGGAATAGGGCCAACATTCGCGCTGCGTAAGCCAGCTAAAGAATGGTGCCGGGCTTGGCTGGTACCGAGCCATCCAGGGCCAGATGTCGTATGGGAGAGCCCTGACAGTATTTGCTAGGTCGATACCGCGAGCTAACATGCGTATGGCCAGGTCTTCAGTAGCAAATCCACACACGTAAGCGAAATGCGCATGCTCGAGTACGTTTGACAGATTCAAGTCCGGATCCGATTCAATCTTTGTCCAGCAGGCATTGAACAGTGTAGCATTCATGACCGACATCTGGAGGATGGTGGTCTGCTGTCGACCATCAGCCGTGATGCAGGCAGGCTCAAGGATATGCTCCACGCTCATGTGCAGTAATAGTTCATGGGCAATGTCCAGTCTGCCTTGATGAAAAGCCAGATGAAAAAAGCTCTGGCCTGCGCTGTTGAAGCCGCTTGCAGGTATGGCTTCGTCTCCTATGAGCTCAACAAAGCAATCATCTTCACAGCAGCAAAGTGCAAAAGAGGCCGTATCCGGGCAGGCGTCTCCATACTGTAACACGGCCCGGTTGGCCGAAGCGTGTTTGAAATCAGTGAACACTTTCCACGGAATGGCTATCATCTTGGATCGTAAAAACATTCGGATTCCATGCCGATAGTCTTCGGGCGTCCTTTCCTCCTTTTGTAGAATGTTCAAGGCATGGAGTGCCGCATGCGACTCAGGCGGCTGCGCATAGAGCACTTCCTTGTAGATAAGAGCTATAAATTCATAATAAAGTTTGTTTGGGCTCTTCAGGAGCTTGTGAGAGCGGTTGTTTATGGACCGTAGGGCTGCTGCAAAACGTAGACCAATGCCCCCGCCGGTGTGGTGTACATTGGCGTGATCTGCAGCCAACACCCCAGGACTTTCTTTGCTGGAGAGGCTATTTTCCTGATGACTTTCTGGCGTGGTAAGGCTCATGGCTCTGTTTTTAACATCTGTTGGCGGCACTTCTTTTTCTGGGCTTGCGTCTTTGATCTATTATAGAGTCAAAATTTGGTCATTCACTTTTTCGAGGGACCTTACTTTTGACGATATTTCGAAAACACGTTCGACTTTATGTTGATAGCAACTATCACATGGTGGACCGCCGCTGCAAGACGCCCCTATGCTGGAGCAGGATCGACAAGTACTGTGGTGCCGTGCGCGTGTGATTCTTCTGAAATTGGAGGAGAAAGTACACGCGGGCTCCTCATATTCGAGGCAAGCTAGGCAGGGAACACTTCCCATGCAGCGCCTTTTGAAAGAACGACAAAAGTTGCAAGGAGAAACGGCCGGTTTCCTGAGCATTTCAAAAATCTAGATACCACTCCCGAGGGTGAGGACTGGAATTCAGATTTTCCAAGTTGTGGGTTCGTGTATGAGCAGCCTTTCGGGTAATGAGATGGCAACGATGTAGGAGGTGGTGCCGTGTGTGACTGTTCAGATATGTTTGGAGGAGCCTAGCAAAACCCCAGCTTCTGATACTGAGAGACTGAGCTGGAAATAGGTCATCTGTAGATTGACGGCTGTAGATGGGGTTATGGACGCTTTATGTAGTTGACGGATTCTCAACTCAAAAGAAAAATCGCTGCGTCCTTTGGTAGATAAGGAAACTCAACACCGTCGCGTAATAAAAAAAGTATCAAGTGTACAACGTAAAAAAGTAGTCTAAAAGGCAGTCCATTGAATTGCAATTAGAACATGAAAACGTTGCAGGGCTCAGGCGTATTATATACCTCAGTATGAGAGTCTAAGGCGCCGGGGACTTCCAGCACTGCCCCAAATACGGTCAGAGCTGAGCAGAAGCTATTCTAGGCATTCTCATGCATTATGTTTTATCCATGGTTTATCTCTATTCAAATTGCCCCTGAACAATGAGGGACTGAACATGTTTGTTGAGGCCTAGAACGTGGGGCGATATCTAGTAGCTACATAGATTAGGCAAGGGCAAACGTGGTTCATTCGGGAGCATACTGTAACGCAATAGAGGCAGTATCAAATTGAAACAGGAATCCTTTCGATATGCACTTAAGCCAATCTTCGCGAATCAACAACTTCTGGCAGCTTAGAAGTGTTTTTTGGTCTTCCTCCGATAAAATCTCTCGATGGATCGACTGTTCGTACCTAACATTGATCATCTCCGCGCTGTTTTTAATCGTAGCGGAAAATAATAAGTAAGGGGGTTTCTTTTTGCCAGGCCAAGTTTCAACGTCTGAAAACAATCCTAGAAAGCGACTGAAATCCGAAATCTTGCATAGAAGCTTCCTAGTCAGAAGCTTGGTAGTCTTGCATTCCAAAATCATTAGCATCCAGAGATGAAGACAAGCGGAATTTTCTTACTCGTCTTGAGTACGACGTGCTCTTGTCATCTTTCCTTTCGACAGAGCGATACGTGATTGGAGCTTGAGGTGGCATCTTGATTTCAAATTTCGGCTTGAAGAGTTCGAAATAGACGGAAAGAACAGGCTGACAGACTGTTGATTGAAAGGATACCCAGAAGCTTTTTTTTAGATCTGCTGGTTTCACTCGAGTCCAGCGACTGTAGTAGGTAACATTTTGAGGTAGTAAGTGGCAGAGAGTGGTATATATACAGCGTCAATCAAAATCACTTTTCGAACCAATCGCAACTTCCTCGGCTAGCGCGATGAAACTCACAACCCGTGACTGGTTATGCCATTCATTTGGTTCTCGCTGCCGGTTTAGAAGGGGCATCTTCTCAAAAAGGCTCGGAGACAGCACCCAGTTGGAGGATTCTTGAACGGCTAGCTGTAGAATTCATATGCAAGTTGGTTCCTGGTACACAATATATAGTCGATTTTCACAACTGAGTACGATATAAGCGAAGCCTGTAAAAATTGAGTCCATTGGTTCACTTCAACTATCATCAATGGCAAAATGATATTCTCAGTATCCTTGAATATTGCCCTTCTTATCCGATATTCTAATGCTATATGTATTCTGAGTGTAAAGTTTTCATACAATAGAACAATTCCAATAGCTTTGGAATGGTGTTCGTAACCGTCATCAGGTCTCTGCGGTCGTGATAAACAACCTCCACCGTGAAGAACTCTTCCCCCATATCGTATTTGGCTTCGTAGATATCCATCACTTGTAAAGGTGTTTCTTCATGACATTTAACATTCGTTCCGGCAAAAAACCGGGCTGGCTTCACTTTGTGGCCGACCAAAATGGCAATCTGAACAAATTTTCCCAGGTCGCTGCTCAGGAAGTTCGGGTTGCTAATCCGACAACGGAGTTCTTGTGGCAGCGAGTCGATGGGTCGTATTTTCCGTAGATTTTCGATAGCATTTGTGGCATTTTGGACTTGAGCAAGTGTGATTTGGAGATCAGAATCCCCGTGAGAAAGTCGCCAAGCTTCTATGAGTTTCGGTGGTATAGTGATCGTACAGGCACTATTCAGCTGGCGGCTCATGTCTTGTATGAAGTATTAGTTGATGAAGTTTGCAGACCAATAGTAAATAACTCACCCTGAAGAGTTCTTGGAGCAATAAAAATATGATAATCCCAATCGTCTTTGTGAAGAAGCTTCCCAGTCATTAGAAAGGGCAGGTCCTCGATATATATTCTGTCTGTTAACACGACAACCGTATATCAATAAACGCTAGTTCGTAGTTGGTGCACATCTCAAGATGAGCGCACACCGGCTATTCAAAACGACCATTTGTCGGGCTTACAATGAAGGTCCAGACCGCTCGAGGATATGGCGAAATGAAATTAACAAGAAATTGAAAAGTGCAGTTTTGACGTATTCATTGACATAGCTTATCCAACTTTTAAGAGAAACGCAGTGTTTGATTCAAGCGATGGGAATCCTCAGTACAGTGGCTTTGTGGCCCAATTATGATATCAAGTATTCTGAATTCTATTGCGCTGAAGACAAACACAATCGGGCGTTTTTGAATTCAGCCTGTTAGTCAAGAAACCCAACCAATAGATATTTTGTCTCTAATTCCAGGCATCTAAGTTTATCAGTAATCGCCATAAAATGCCGCAGCCGTCAACGGACGGGAGACATTTCAGACGGCGGACCCAGACGATGACGACCAACATTAACCAGATTAGGACCACTTAGCGACGGGGGCTAGGTTAGACTTTGGCGATTAACCTGATTAGGGGTACCCAGCTGGGTACCCCTAATCAGGTTAGCGTTGTTGGCACGTGTAAATGGAGGATGAAACAGGCCATCCTACCAGAGCAAGCAAGTCCATGCCTGGAAGTGGTCGCACACCACTGCCATCCTTTGAAAATTGGGCTCCCCAGGTTTATCTTTGAAGGTCGAGCGTAAGCCATGAAAAATGCAGAGCCAAATGCCTTCTTTTGCGAGGTAGAACCGGAACGATTGTCAAATCAGCAGGGGGCGCATGGCTTTCAAGGTTAAAAACCGGTGGAAAAAGTTGCCTTTTCCAAGGGGTGTGAGGAGTTAAAGTGTAAGTTCGGAAGCCAATTCGATAGCCGTGTGATAAGCCTTACACCGCTGTGATGAGACTTACAGAAGCGCTCAGCACGGACCTATGGTCTGGACAAGCCACTTGATTCGCTTGACTCTTCCCTTGTAGTGTAGGATCACCCTGCAGAGAGAAAGGGGGCCAGCTTGACAACGTAGTTTCACTTGCTCCAGGATTTCTTCCCTCTTGTCTGTTCATACGAATTATGGCTCGTCGGATTCCATTCGAGGGCGACGACGCTGCTTATATTCTGTTTCTTGAAACACTGGTTCTTCAGCTTGAAGAGTCTCTTCGCCCATCATCTCAACAGTCTACGCCCATTGGAACATCATCGACCCCAGCAGACTACAACGTAGCTTCTGATCAGCACGAGGCCATTGAAAGACCTCGTCGCCGGACACGTGGAGTTCCGGTGGCACGGGAAACCCAAAGCCATGACAGTAGCACACAATCCGCCCCAGAACATCCTAATGAGCCGCGAAGCATACGCAAAGATAGTGGCAATATCGCAGCATTCGAGATCATCAAATACAATCCGGAAGTCGCCCTTGATCCCAAAAAAAAAGTCAGATCCGCACCGGGTGAGAGCAAGACAGAGCTACAGAAAACGCTTTCAAGATTCATCGGCTTCCTCAATGGTCTACCCAAATCGGAAGTTTGGGAAAATTGGGTGTCGGCTCTTGATGAAACGCAGCGAAGAAATTTCCTCAAGGCACTATTACAAATTTGTGGTCCGGGTGCATCGAGCTTCGCTTCACCGGGAACAGCGAAAGAGTCGGCAATCATGTCACCCAAGTCGACAGACATTTCAATTTTGTCCGAATTCGCTGACTTCATGCTCTCTCTCGGCTTGTTGAATCGACAGGTTGCGTGCTTTCTAGATATATTGTTTGTTTCTGTTTGTGCAGTTTTATTGGACAGGACGGAGGACAAAGACGGCATTCACGCAATTATGCGGAAACTCCTCGGATCCAATTCTTCAAGACAGCTTGCCAGATTGATTCGTGGCGCGAAATGGGCGAACAGTCTCGTATCGCTCTTGTCAAAAACAAAGTGGGCATCTAGAAGCTGGGACATTCTTTGTGTCGGTATGGAAACCATAACTGTATCATCTTGTCAAGCTAATTCTGCCAAGCCCAGCATCCTCCTAGCTTCTACGCTCGATTCAGCGACTGTTCTGTAAACCCCCAAGAAGTATTGGCGAAATTGGAACTTCATGTCGATGAGAGCTTCATTTTGTCTGAACCCACAGACTCGCCGGCACCCTTTGCTATTCCTTTGATCATAGAACGGGTTTTCAATCACACGAAATCGTGAGTCAAACCTTTCTGCTTTGAAAATACGCGACTGACTGTATCCAGCTTGAAGAGAATTTGCAAATGTCTGGGCTACGACTTATCCTTTGTCAGGTCTTATCAGCCCCTTTTCAAGAACGCCTTGGATCATGGTCAGGTCAGGAAAAGGTCAGTATTAGCGCCATGCCACCCACCGAAAAGACACTGTCCAGATCATTCTTCATCACGATCTTGTGAGGCTTCATCCAGGTTGCGAAATCGTTGGAACCCAGATTGTGCAGATCACGAAGGCCAAGAGGCTCAGTGTGAATCTATTCGAGGGGTCAATATCACGACTGCAGGCTCTGTTCTGCCAGAAGGTATGCCCGGCCAGTTGCCACGGGTTTTGTTGACACTTTTCATCAACTAATCTTTTTCAGCTCAAGAAGATGATGATTCCGAATTAGAAAATCAATCGCAACCCCCGTACCCATCTCATCGATGTGGTAACACACCGACCACTGAATGTTCGCGGTCAGAAGATATCACAGCACAATCGTCCCCCGTTGGCCCAGCAGAGAACTTTTCTCCGTCGGAGGACATACCGCGTCAGCCATCCGCAGTGTTCCACATGCCAAGTTCAATGAGCCGTCTTCCAGGCCCAACGGATACGATGTCAGATTTCTGTCCAGACTTTAATGTTCCCAGAATGTCACATCCAGCCTCGATGACTTCGTTTTTGTCTCTATCACAAGAGCCGCTCAATCAACCTCTGCCGAATGAGCTTCCGTTCAACCCACGCGAGGCTTTATATCCAGTCTCAATGGAATCTGCGATGGAGCCGCTCTTGTCTCTACCACAAGAGCCGCTCAATCAACCTCTGCCGAATGAGCTTCCGTTCAACCCACGCGAGGCTTTATATCCAGTCTCAATGGAATCTGCGATGGAGCCGCTCTTGTCTCTACCACAAGAGATGCTCAATCAACCTCTGCCGAATGAGCTTCCATTCAACCCACGCGAGGCTTTATATCCAGTCTCAATGGAATCTGCGATGGAGCCGCTCTTGTCTCTACCACAAGAGATGA
>JAMAGW010000071.1:0-34241 GCA_023626355.1 Penicillium sp. S1602 | reverse complement strand
GACGCTCAATCAACCTCTGCCGAATGATCTTCCATTTAACCCACGCGAGGTCTTACATGCATCATCAACCGCAATTTTACCTGTTTGTGTCGGGCGAGCCCCCCTACCTGAGCAAGGCGGCTTTTGGCGAGCTGGCACGACGTGTGATTCTTCAAGAGTCTTCAAGCAATCGGCACAGTCTTTCTCCAATGAACCACCATTGGATCAACAAGACACGATTTATTCTGTTTCTCCTTTGTCATGCTGAGCCTGCTGAAGATCCTCCCGACATCATTATATACCAATATGCATTTAATCGATAGTCTACTGGACCTCTGAATAGTATAGACGATGGACTGCAAGTTCTCTGACTTGCTCCTGACAATTGCTATCATATTGGGAATTCACATACAATCGTTCAGATCGCGAAAACGCAATTGACACGAATAAATCAAATAATCAAACAAGTGCGATGAAAAGGACAGGTGCCCCTGAGCTTAAAGAAGGCTGATCCTCAATAAAAGTGAAGTGTCCTTCTTTCAACGGCCCCCCTGGGGTGATGACGGCATCTCCGGAAAGTGGTACGAGATAAATCTTTCGCAGCTCATTGATGATAGGTCGAGTTTCTGAAAAACTGACAAGGGTCCAGCCCCAGCCCTGCTGATGATCAGCTGTCTGGCAAAATTGCGAAGTGTGAATGCTCACCTTCCCTATATCCATTGCTGTAATCAATTCAGACGCCGCGATTTCGAGTAATGTTCCACCATACAAGGTATTTCCATATTTGTCTTTCGAATAAAAAATATTTTGCGGTTGGGTCTTATCACGTTCCTGCGCTTCGGGCAGTAAAGACTTGATTTTCTTCCGTAGATGGTTGGGTTTCTCCTCTAAGACCTTGTTCATGTCGGTGTGAAGGGGTGATGGCGGATTAATAAGAAGTTGTGGCCTAAAGAGAGGACAAAACATCAGCTTTTTAATAAGATCAAGTCTGGCATGGCTTTCTCACGTAGGTTGTGACAAATATAATATGGCTTTGGTGTGAGAGTAATAATGAGGGGTTTCTCAAAGCAAGCAATTTTCTGCCCGATGGTCTCTGATCACGTAACCCGACGTATCTTTGCCAGCCAATGGCGTCTTTTTTCGGTAGTCTGTCCAGACTCCCTTTTCTCCGCCCGCGCGAAATACTTTGCGATGACTAACCGGACCTTACAAAAATTACCATTTTTTACAGACCCTCGCTAGCTCGGGCCCGACACTCAACGAACATTGCCCCTCCAACGAACATTTCCCTCCAAATTCCACCACATCTCTTTAACTTCTTCCTACACCACCAATATGGGTCATACAAATTCAGAAATTGAGGCGCGTATTGAGAAGGCAATTGACAACCTTCATATCCAGTCACGGACGAATATTGCAAAAACTGCACGAGATTTTGACGTACCTTATCAGCGGCTTAAGGCTCGATCGAATGGAAGAAAATCGAAGTTTCAACCACGATTTTGCGGTCGGAAGCTTGATCCAGCGCAAGAAAAAGCTTTATGTGACTGAATTGATTATAATAACCAAAAAGGAATGCCAGTTAAGCGAGCGTAGATACTTGTAACTGCAGCGTTAATATTACAACAATCCAACCCTTCAGAACCTCTAAATATAGGGAAAAAGTGGTTAAAATGCTGGCTTGAGAGATATCCTGAGTATCGTGCTCGACGTCGGAAAAGCCTTGATATTGAAAGACTTCTTGCATAAGATGAAACATTGATTTAGGAATGGTTTTCAAGATATCAAGCTGCAATCAATCAATATGGAATTCAGCCTTAAGATCTCTATGATTTTGATGAAACTGGCTTCTAAATGGGTATTGGAAAGGATCAATGGATTATTACTCGTGATCCCCGTCGAAAAATTGTGTCTGGAAATCGTATAAATTGTGAATATGTGACTGTGGTTGAGGCGATTTCAACTGATGGATTTTCCACACCCCCTTTGGTTATTTTGAATGCTCAATAGCTTCAAAATCGCTGGTTTGAAGATCTTCATGATAAGTGTATTGCTGTTACTGATTCTGGGTATATTCACGACCTTCTTGCCCATCAATGGATCCAGCATTTTGAAAAGTCAACTCGATTACGAACGAAGGGGGTATGGAGGATGTTGATTTGTGATGGATTTGGGTCACATTTAACCTATGAATTTATCGAAGTTTGTGAGGAAGAAAGATCTTACTCTTTTTTCTTCCTCCACACACAAGCCATATCCTCCAGCCTATTGATGTTGGCGTTTTTAATGTCTATAAGCACTATCATAGTGAGGCAATTGAGGCGGCAACCGCTACTGGTTGTATGAAGTTTTCGAAGCAAGACTTCCTTGCTACAATCTCTGAAATTCGGAAAAAACCCCTTTAAATTGCATACAATTCGCCTAGAACTCAGGTTATCTGGTATTTGGTCTATGAATTCTTCTATCGTGTGTGATAAATTGGTGGAATATCAACAACCAAGAACACTATCTCTACCATCTTCACTATCTTCAAGAAGATCAAATTCAACAAATATCAGCACACCAAAGACAATTTCACGGTTTAAGAAGCTTGAATCAAGGCTTCTAGATCTTAATAAAGAGTTTTCTAGCCAAAGTCAGATGATTCAAAAGCTGTCAAAAGGCGCGCAATCTACCCTATATCATTTAAATGAGACGCATCGGGAGATTGAACAGACACAGGCTGCAAGTGCAGCTCGTACAACGCGACGGAATATGTCGTATTTTACCATACGATCTAGAGGTATTATATCTTCTTTAGATGTAGGGAAAATGAAGAAAAACGAGCAGAAATTGACAGAATTGGAGGCTATTGATAAATTGCGACCGAAGTGGAAGAAGGTCATGATGGAGCTTCGACGTGAGTGCAGGCGTACAGGAAGACGTCTGAATCATTGAAAAGCTCTGTATATGCTCTCTAGCTATTGGAAATCCATATCCTACAGGAATTATTGAGAAAACACCTTATATATTGCACAATCTAGACAGCCAAAGCTGAAGTATGGTGGAAATGTTGGTTGAAGTGTCGGACCCGAGCTAGCGAGGGTCTAAAAAATGGTAATTTTTGTAAGGGCCGGTTAATTTCCAGGAATCACAAAGATCGACAATTCCGACACATTGTGTCGCAACCAATGTTGCGCTGAAGTTTCCCTTCAAATCAGAACACTACAACAATGGATTCTTCTTGAGATCACAACAGCCGTCTTGCTGCATGTATGGAACAATTATCCACCAGAAGGGCATAGATCACAGAAGGTGTGTCTCTTGTGCTCCAAGCATGTGAGGCATCGCGCTCTCGAGCAACAAGCCGAGCCAGAGCTCACAAAAGACCTGGACTTATATGCTGGAGACCTTGATGAATTAATCCAAATACCGCCAGCTGCGATATACTCCCTTTGATCACCCAGTGCTTACAGTACCGATCTTGGGCAGGCATTTCATCTTTGATATGTGTTGTACATAATAGTGACATGGCGCATACTTGCCTGTTCGTCGAAAAGCATTCAAAGTCAACTTTCTGTAGATTTGGCTGTGTGTGGGATGGCTATACCTTTGAAGCATGTTTTGTATTCATGGAATTGAAGATCTTCATCCCCCTCCCCGCCAATCATAGCTTCCCACATCTACCCAGAGCAAATTTCTAGGTGAAATCAGTATAAATGAGCACGAAACTCTCTGGGATTGTCCATAAGGTAAAACGAGCATTGATTTTTTGAAGCTCAAATCGACTGGTCTTCAGCAGGATAGAGGCTGTGCGGAGGAGCCTAAAAGTCTTGCGAAAAACGCGACAAAGTAATCCAACGCCCTAGGCGCTGTCTAGGGTTCATTTTATTGTTCATTATAATCAAAGGAACCAATTGAACCCACTTTTAACTCATTTCCGTTATCGTGGTTGCCGCCATGGCCGGAAAGAAGAAAAAGGGGGGTTCCATGGACGAGTCCTGGCCGGAACCACCGATCGACCAGAACGACCATGAACCACGCGCGCACGCGAAAAACCTCTTGAAGACTACAAAGCAATGGAAGAAGTCCGCTGGAGAAGGTGGACTGCCGTCTCTCGAACGCTTTGTCCAATTCCTGGACGCCGTGAGCTCTCTGGCGACCAGGATAAAGGAGAGCGACACGCTGGCTGAATTGCAACGCATCAGCAAAGTTATGAGCGATAACGACCGAAAGCACACCGATATGATTGCCAACATACAGCAATCTATCAACGTGCAAGCTGTGAAGGCCACCACCGCCGCTGGCCAGGTTCTCCCTGGCCGTGCAAAGCCTTCATCGTATCGCGAGGCTCTCGCTAGCCACGTGACCTCTTCACCGTCGTCGCTGGTGTCTGAATGGCTCACAAGAGCCAAGACGAACGGCACTGTTCCAAGCAATGACCTCAGTAGCGGCAGTAGCGCGGCGACCGTGCCATCTCTCCTGATGCGCGAGGACTTGCAGCTCCTCATTCGAGGTACCGCACGAACGCTGGTTGATCCCCTCCGAAGGGACGAAGCGGAGCTAGTGCGCCGAATCAACAAGGCCATCAGGGCCGACGTCAGAGATTTGGAGCTTCCCGATGAGCGCGGACCTGTCTCTTCCGGTCGAGTTCTCCCCAGTGGTGATGTATTGCTCCAGGTGGACAGCCTCGATCAGGTCCGACAGCTCACTCAAGCTGCAGCGCAGAAAGATAGCAACTGGTGTCACGCTTTCGGCGAGAACGCCGCGCTGAAACGACACGCCTACGCTGTACTGGCGCGAGGGGTGTCCTGCCGCTTCAACCCGTATGAGCCGGGGGCCCGAGCGAGGATCATCGCAGAAAACACAGCAGCCCGAATCAACGACACCACCAAGATAACGCACATCGGATGGCTGATGAGCAAGCGACAGATGGAGGAAGTGCGGCCGGAGTTCGCCAAGCTCGTGGTCGAGTTTGCGGACGCTGATGCGGCCAATCAGGCCATCTTACGAGGCCTCACTGTGTACGGCCGCGGCCATGGCTGCCAGCTATTCGAGGGCAGCCAGCGTCTTCAGCGGTGCTTCCACTGCCAAGGTTACGGACACATCGCCCGCTTCTGCAAGCGCGAGACTCGGTGCGGCTACTGCGCCGAGCCTCATGACACACAGGATTGCCCGCATCCGCACGACCGCCAGAGGGCCAAGTGCCGGCCGTGCGTCAAAGCCGGAAAGACGAAGGTCAATCATTTTACCTTCGACCGAGAGTGCCCGGTACGCAAGGAGCAAATCGCCCTTCTTGAATTGAACCGCTTGAAGGGCTCTCAGCTGCACCAACCGCGGTTTGCAGACATCCCATTCCAAAAGCCTCCTTCCACCGACCATGACCATCCACTGCCATCGGAGTCAGCTGGGGTGAAAGCCCAGGCTCAAGCCCAAGCGCTGCAGCCCCGCCGCCAAGGTGCAGGGGGCAGATCTGCCAGCCGCTCTCGATCCACATTCAAGAAGCGCCGCACGGTCACGGCCGACGGGGACGAGGGCACCGAAGCGATCGACGAGGACCTGCGGGCCCACATTGGCACCGCCGACCAGCCTATCGAGAATGTTAGCGACGTACAGATTCAGACTGATCTTCTAAACAAGCTGCAAAGCACCAGAGACCAACCGCAACTGACAGCGACGCTACGCCGGGGTCGAAGCCGCCGTGTCGAAGAGGAGCCAGAAGGCGAGCGCAGCACATATCACGAGTCCCAGAACGATCGATGCTAAACACAAAACTCCGAATATTACAGGCGAACTGCTGGAAATCCAGGGATAAGGTCATGATGCATCTCTTCGGCGAAGATGAGGTGCAGAGAATGGAGATTCTAGCAATCCAAGAGCCGGAGGTCTACGGCTTCGGAGACGCGGGTTCGTTGATGACGACCTACTCACAGGCACTGAGCGGCAACTTCCACGTTCTTCTTCGCCCAACGCTGGTCGGGGATGGCGAGGATGCGAAGCCGCGCGTCTGTTTCTACGTGAGCAAGAAGATCGACCCAAAGACATGGTCAGTGAAGCATCACTCGCGAGATCTGAGCACGCTCACCGTTCGCACCGCCCTGGGGGCGGTGGATATTCACAATGTCTATGTCCCCAGCAAGGTTGGGGTGGCCCTCGCGGACAGAGCCCGAGTGAGCGCAGCTATTCGCGAATCCCTCACAGTGCTCCGCGCGGCGCTGCACCGAGGGCACTTGGGCCGACAGGTGGTTGTCGGAGACTTCAATCTCCATCATCCCCTGTGGTCGACTTGTCGTCAGGCCAGGTTGCAGGATGCGGATGCGGATGAGCTGATAGGAATTAGCGGCGACCATGGACTCGAGCTGCTGACGGAGCGAGGTATGGTGACATACGATGGCAATGTGTTCGGACATGATGTTGAATCAACGATCGATCTCACATGGGCATCGACGGCGCTGGCCGAAAGGATGGTGCGCTGCGACGCGCTGCGTCGATGGCTGTTCGCGGCGGACCACCTGCCGGTGCCGACAGAACTCGATCTTCGATGGGATGCGGCCCCGACCAGGGAACTGAAGAACTGGAAGGAAGCGGATTGGGACACATGGGGTATCTCCGTTGCGCAGACCGCGTGGCCAAAGAACATCAACACACAACCCGACGTCGACGCCGCGGTGCAATACTTCCTCGACGCGCTAAATGACGCCTCGGAAGGCACGGTGCCGATCATCAAGCTGTGCCAGAGATCCAAGCCAGGATACACGGCAGACCTCAAACCACTGCGGCAGCAGGTGAATCAGGCACGCCGCTGGGCTCGGTCCGGCGACCCGGCTGATGTGGAAAGGTTTCGACGGATTCGACACGAGCTTGGCCGTGAGAGTAAGAAGGTTGCACGTAGCGCACATCGAGAACGCGTCGCGCAGGCGATTAAAGACATTCAGGGCTTCTGGAGACTGTCAAAGTGGGCGAGGACGCGAGGAACGCCACGATCAACACACACGCCTTCACTGCAAGCCGACGGCATCGAGTATTCCACTGCTGCTAGCAAGGCAGACATACTGAAAAAGACGCTGTTTCCTCCTGCGCCGCTGGCAAACACCCGGGACATTGATGCTCGAGGCGGCCGCTATCCAGCACCACACCGAACGCCACCGATCACTACGAGAGAGATCCGGAACACCATCGAGAGGTCTGCACCCAACAAGGCCCCCGGACCCGACGGCATACCGAACCTCGCACTCAAACACGCCATTGGAATCCCTGCCGTTCTCACGTTTCTAGCCACCCTCTTCAACGCTTGTCTGCGTCTGGGATACTGCCCACGCCTCTTCCGGGAGTCCACGACAGTGGTCATTCGGAAGCCGGGCAAGCCAGACTATACGACACCGAAGGCATACCGACCGATCATGCTGCTCTGCACGCTCGGCAAGGCGCTTGAATCAGTGATTGCCACACGGCTCAGCTTCCTCGTCGAGGAGTACCGGTTACTGCCAGAAACGCACATCGGAGGCCGGGTGGGACGCTCGTGCGACCACGCCCTCCATCTGTTACTAGAGCGGGTGTACGAAGCGTGGCGACAGGATGATCGTGTCGCTTCTTTGCTCACTCTTGACGTCTCCGGCGCATTCGATAATGTTTCCCATAAACGGCTCATCCATTGTCTGCGCATGCGCAGAATTCCGCTCGACATCGTGCAATGGGTCGCCAGCTTTCTGAATGACCGACACACGACGCTGCTCCTGAAAGAGGGAGACATGGGCCGGGGACCGGTGGCCACAGGGATCCCGCAGGGGTCACCGTTGTCGCCGATCCTCTACCTGTTCTACAATGCTGACCTGATCGACACCATACATGCCGCCGCGCCGGGTCGCGTGCTGGTAACGGGCTTCATCGACGACATCTGCATCCTCGTGTGGAGCCTCTCCGCAGCGGAGAACTGCCGACTGCTCACACGGCTTCATCAAAAAGCCGAGGTGTGGGCCCGACGCCATGTGTCGATCTTTGCACCGGCAAAGTAGGGGCTAATGCACACGTGGAAGAAGGGAGTCGGAGCCCGCAAGCCGGACACCGCGACCAACATCCCGCTCATATTGAATGGCATCGAAATCCAGCCAACATCGTCGCTACGATACCTGGGGGTCGAACTGGACGGAAACCTGACGGGCCGCGCGCAGGTCGGCCGATGCCGCAAGAAGGCAGCAGCCCTCGTGGCGGCACTCCGTTCCATTGCGGGCATGACGTGGGGCGTCAACACCCTGAACCTGCGTCGGATGTGGACCGCCGTGCTGCTGCCGCAGATCGCATTCGCCTGCTCCGCCTGGCGGACGGAGGGCGCATACGGGATGAAAGGAGCCGAAGAGACGGCGCGAAGAGCTATGGAATCGATCCAATATCAAGCTCTGTACAAGATAGCCGGTGCGTTCCGCACGACCTCACGCTCTGCCCTCGAGATCTGTCTGTTTGTGCCGCCTGTCTCGATCACGATGCAACGCCTTTCGGAAGAGACCTGTCTACGGCTCCATGCCACACCGATTGAACCACGCCGAGGACGACCGCGGTGCACGGGACCGCAAGGCCTACGGCTCATCGCGCCCTTATCTCTCCCTTACAACGCCTCGAGCTGCACCTCCGCAGAAAAGGAATCGACGTCGCCAGAATCGAACGCATTCGGCCGTTCGCAGTGGCGCCATGGTGGGAACCCGCCGAAACGCACATCGCACCCACCAAAGAACAGACCATTCAGGAACACCATCGAGTGATCCGAGAAACCAACGGGCCAAACCTGGCCATAGGCTACACCGACGGGAGTGGCACGACACATGGCGTAAGCGCTTCTGCCACCACGTCCCGGGGCGATGCCATCACGGTGCTTGGCACGCTGGAAACTCACACGGTCTACGCCGCGGAGCTCGAAGGCATCCGTCTTGCCCTGCAGTTGTTCTTGCGCGGCGACGAAAAACGAAACACCGATCAAACCCCCCGAACGGCCACCATTTTCACTGACAACCAGGCAGCGATCCGAGCTTGCGCACATCCGCAGCGCAGCTCCGGTTAGCACACGGTGCGAGAGATCTCGTGCCTGGTAGAAGCATTGCGGGGCATTGGATGCCATGTGCGCATCCGGTGGATACCAGGGCATGTGGGCGTGGCTGGCAACGAACGAGCAGACAGGTTGGCGAACGACGCCGCGAATACGCCTACCGCGGCGCCTCCATCGACGATTCTGCTCTCTGGATGCCGGATGAAACTACGCAGAATTGCTTTCGAACACTGGACCCAGGGATGGGCCGATGGTGAGCACAGCGCATACGCGCGCCTTCTATTCCCGCTGCCTACGAAAGCTATCTTCGAGCTACATGAACTCCCACGAGCAGCAAGCTCAGCTTTGATCCAGATGCAAACCGGCAAGATTGGCCTCCCTGGCTACCTGAACATCATTCCACGATGGCGCGAGGAGCAGCTGGAAGCAAATCCCCTCCGAGACCCGGCACGGTGCAGCTGCGACATTGGGAATCAGGACACACAGCACGTGTTGCTCACCTGTCCTTGCTTTACCGACCTTCGACTTCGTGTGCTGGGCCCGCCGCACGCGCGGACGAGGTTGACGTGGAAGGACTGGCTCACCAAGCCGGCCTCAGCAGTCAAAGCGACCGCATTCATTTTAAAGACGAGGCTGCTCGGCCAATTTCGGGCGCTACCGAACCCTTTACAGGCCTCCAGCACGGGAAGCCGGTAACACCGGGCATTGTGTCTGCCCTGCTTGCGTCTGCGGACCATAATTACTCAGGCGTACCTATTTCAACGAACGTCCAGCCGCACGAGACTTGTGGCCATGATGGCGTGCACAAGTAGCCTTGCTTGAGACACTATCAGCACATCGAACCATTCAGGATAACGGCGACATGTGCATGGGAAGGGCTCGAGGATGGCGGTGTTCAATACTCGGAGGTCTCGCTGATGATCTCGCTGGAGGCACTGTTTGACAAGCAGATGACATCAGCGAAACCAAATTTGATCTCATGAGGATTGTTATCGGTGTGACTGGCAGGTACTTGTATAACCTTAGTGTGCTGAATCGGGGCTATCGTATAGACCTGGCTGGTCGTAACATTGGGAATTTCACCGCTGGCCGACAGGTATGGGGCTGACAAGGGACTTACCTGCAGGATGCCTCACTTGCTCTCTTGTGGTCAAGAAGCTAGTCAGGAGTCAAATTGTTAGCTCCACTCGACAAGGCACATGGACACAGCACTCACCAAAGGATTGTGGCCAGTCAAGATTCATGGTCGGACTGGCAGGGACGAAGATGGGTACAGTGGAGTGAAACACCAGTAGGTAGAGAGAGGCAGGTGACGTGGTGGCTTGGGTGACTACTGAGGGAATCAGTAACAGCAAGAGCCGGGAGTCAAAGAGAAGGGACTTATGAGTCTGCTGCAGGAAGACACCTTGGTTTCAGCTCGAGGGAACCCTTCAGATGCAGAAAGGAAGAGAATTGTTTCGACAGAGAACCGAGGGAGGAGGCCATATTTATAGGCATGTTGACTGGTCTTGTTACCGCCCGCATTGTATTGCCGCGGTGAAGTCTTTTCGGTCTTTTCTTGGAGGGCATTGTTTTCAGGGACATCGAAGTTGCCTGTGCAAAGTCAGGCCTGTTGAACCTCGACTTACTGAGGTGACGCACCAGGCAAGTGAAAGGTGAACGGTCATCTAAAGGGTGGATTGTAGAATGAAGATCTTTTCTGAAAACTTGAAACAATAATAAGTTTTTCGTTTTTTTTTTTTTTTTTTTTTTATATATTCCATTTAATTATTATCTGTCTGAAGAGCGTTGATCAACGTTCAAGCTTGTCTCAACGACCGGTATCTTCAACACTTGGACACGATGGGTAGCGATCATCGCTCGACTACGACAGCATGCACCTTCATCATCATCATCTGGACTTCGGTATTGGCTGTTCATTCAAAACAGAGGCCGGCGATCATGCTATGTTCTGAGTAAGTCGCCTCACTTGTTGATGATCGGATTTTCAGGGTCTAAGCCATCGCCCACTCAAAATATTTCCACTGAGTGTACTGCAGCCATGCTACATTGATTGTAGTGCTATGGCTCTTATTTTGACCTACCTGGGATAACACACGGATTGACACCATAAGCCGAACTTCGGCCAATGCTAGCCGTCGGATCCAGAGAGCCTTTCATGTTACAATTCCAGGTCTACTGAGCTGAATAGTCAAGGGGCGCCCAATGGCTACAACTATAAACCTGATACTTGTCTATGCTGCGTCTATAGCATGGAAATTATATCAAAATGTGGACACATGGTCATCACACTATTTATTGCCGATCGAAGATCAGAGTTTTTGAATGTATCAAGGCAAGACAGATTAAAGACCCAATCTGAATCCAAAAAAAGCTACGGACGTAAATATTTCCCAGGTGCATTCAAAAGTTTTCTGAAGTACTTGGTCCTTCCCACATAGAGAATCGAGCTATTCGAATCCCCAGCAAACCTAAGCTACTGCGTATTCTCGTATTTTATGTCCGTGTTCGCACGAAGAGGTGGCTGCAGGTATATTGGAGGCTGCGACAAAACCTCGCCAGCACAGAATATTTCAAAAATGGGACAAATCAAGAAGGAGGGCGGTCCACAGAGGCTCATGGCCACTTGATGCTGGGTGAGGGAAATTTGATAGTGTATGGTCACCCCTATCTCCAACAGCCATTGAAGGGATTGGTCAGGCAGAGTAGTGAAAGCCATAGAAAGTCGCTGCAAATCGCTTGTTCCTAAGTTGTTCCATTGATCGCCGTATGAATGCTCGTCGAGCTTGGATTCGCGCGGAGGAAAAAACGCCTAGAGGCATAGATTAGATGATGTTTGCGAAGATTGGCTTGAACGACTTACGCAGCCGAAGCATATAGATTTCTCCACAGCCAGGTCCAGTGGAGGGAGTTCCACATCATCAGAGGCTTTTGTAGTCATTTTAGCTTTCACACTCGAATCCACGTTTGTTCTTGTTATGGGCAAGGATGGAAAGGAAGGACGATGACTTTATAATTTCAAGTGACAAGTTGGGATTGGTAAGGAAGAGTAACATCTAGTGCATAAAGCAATGGAGACTTGAAAACACGAAGGCAGTCTCAGAGCCTTGAAGGTCTATCCTATTTCCGACAAGATCGGGCTTAGGATCGTCTTGACCGGTCCTGGGAGCTATAGCGCTCCTAGAACGCTCGCTCAAGATGCCAGGACAAACACCGTGCTTTCAGGGATCTAGGTGAGGTATCCTTGGGGCGGACACTGGTTTTCACGTGCAGGCTTCTGGCCCGAACGGGTCAAGCGACAGCTGGTCCTGGGACCTCAATTGGTGATCCCGCGATTGACTGAACCGGACCTTGGAATGCATTCACTGGCCCTGGGAGCTAGCCTGATCCTGGGGCTCTTAAGCCAAATCCTAGAGCTGTTGTTCTTGACCCCGGCACCAGCACTGTTCTTCGCTGGAGAAATCGCGAGCTGTGAGGACTTTCGAACCCAATGAGTGCAGTATTAACGATTAGTTTATTACTCCGTGGCGGGATGTGAGGCTCCTGAAATATGTAACTACGTTCCCAGAGCCTTGGGTGCGTGTGGGCATGGAACTCTAGCTGGTGGTCAAGCGCCCACTCATTTGCCTTGGTGATACTTAAAGCTCCTCATATCTCCAAATCCCCAACTTCATGTAATGCTAAGTTGGTAAAAAATATAGCCGCATCGACTCGTTGCTCTGCATCAACTTCACTCGTTGTCTTGAAGCGAAGCAATATATTCTCCTAGAACCTTTGCATGTATGTTCACGTGGGGAAATTTGAGACCAAAGGTATGAAAGGTCGATGCCTTTAGTGGTGTTACAATGCTAAAGATACCCACAGATGTCCATTATCCAATTCCCAACAGAGATCCTTTGGATCATAGCCAGTTCCTTAACGGGCGGCGAAATCTGTGCTTTTGCTCAGACCCACCGAAACATCTATCCTAAGCTGCGTCTGGTGTTGATCAAACACAATGTCAAGCATCAAAACAGCTCGGCGCTTCATTGGGCCGCTAAAACCAATAATCCAACGTTTGCAAAGACCTTGCTTTCTTACCGAGCCGACATCAATGCGCGGGTCGACGGCCTTTGTCCTCTCATGACGGCCGCAAAATACGGTTCAGGGCGGGTGATCAACCTTTTGCTGCAGAAGAAGAAGCTACGCGTGAACATGAGAAACTCCCAGGGAGAAAGTGCGTTGTGGCTCAGTGTGGCGAGTAAGTCATCATCTGCTGTTGTGTACCAGCTCCTGCAACACCCTCGACTCAGAATCGACCTGCCAAACTGCGAGGGCCAAACCGTGCTCTGGCTTGCGGTCTTTCAAGGCAACAAAGACTTGGTATGCCAGCTACTCTCAAGCGGTGCCAACCCTGATGCGAAAGACCAATTCGGAATATCGCCATGGATTCAAGCATGCATCAGCAACAGGAGCCAGATCGTAGATCTGTTGCTTGATCACTGGAAGGCGACCTCCCCTGAATTCGTGTCACCTGATAAAACGCTCGCTAGACGCGAGGAGACGGTAGCATCAGCCGCTAGCCGCGGAGATACGTCCATGTTACGAATGCTGCGCCTCCAGGGAAAAGCTCTTGATACAGCGGATCAACAGGGACTGACGCCACTCCACACAGCGGCCAGGGGCGGTCATATTTCAGCGGTAGATTTTCTGCTCCGTCACGCGAAGACTCTCCTGAACTGTCAAGACCGTCATGGAAGGACTGCGCTGTGGTGGTCTACCTATTCATTCCAAGATCGTGTCACGCAGAGGCTTTTACAAGAGAAGGACGTGGAGATCAATACGCTCGGAGCGTGTGGGAAATACGATACTCCGTCTACTTCGCTCCACCATGTGGCAAGAAGAAAAGATACAAACGTCCTTGCGTGGTTTCTAAGTCAACCGAGTCTGGATCCGAATCTACGCGGGAGCTCCCAATCTCCTCTTTGTCTGGCTATACAACAAGGAAACACCGCAGTGGTGAGATTACTCCTCACCCACACAAAGACACAAATCAACGCCATGGACAACCATAGTGACTCGCCGCTTCTTGTAGCAATCCAGGAGGGCCATCGCGATATGGTTCAATTGCTGGTCTGGCAGGGGGATCGGCTGCAGATCAATCAGTTGAACTGTCCCGATGAGGAGACGGCGCTTTGTGTGGCCATTCGTCACGGGAGACTGGACATACTAGAAACGTTGCTTGGGCATCCTCGAATCAATATTGACGTGATCAATCGTTGGGGTGAGACAGCCATGCTATTAGCAGTCAAGCGGGAAGAACCCGCAATGGTGAGCAGATTGCTCCAGGGCCCGAACTTACTTTGTAATTTGGCATTGCCAGCGGAGGTCGCTCAATCCCGCAAAAATCGGGGCATGGCCCGTCTCATCCACGAGGCAATGAAGCAAAAGGGCCACTGCGACTACTCGTCAATGCAGACACAACGTCAGATATGAGCAAGTCGTGTGAGATACAGCTTGATCTAACAATGTCCTTGTTCTAGAAAAATCACATCTACTATGCTTCCCAGATGAGGAGACCGAGATTTCTGATTGGACGAGAATATTTCTAGATGTTCGGCATCACCAGGCAATATTGTCGATTCTGCTGAAAGTGTGCCGTAAAGCGAGCCCATTGGGGCATCTAGCCACCCCTGAAGAGGCATGTCGGTGAGCATAAGGAGAGCACGAACCAAAGGCGCGATGGAAAGAAAACAATAGGAATAAATCCCTTATACCGTAAAACATTGAAGGGAAGGAAATAGCAGGAAACGCTCGCGGCGTCATACCTTTCAATGCAACATCAGAATGACCATTACATTCTGTCGGTGTAAGCTGGAACGGCACGAGTTAGTAATCTGAACAACGATCTGCTCGCCCAAATCAAGCTAGTGGTGACCAGGGCATCTGAACTCTGTCCCTTCAAGATATTCAAGCGCGAAAGCTCCAACAGGCTAGGCGGTGGATACAAGAACAGACTAGAGGCTAGAAGAGATTTTAAGCATACCCATCAGCGTATTGACATATGTTTCGCCAAATAGACGGGTTTTACGGTAAAAAATCGTTCAGCTCCAAACGCAATTGCTGTGCCCGTCAGGACTACAAGCACCGGGACCCGAGATTAAGATGCATATGTAAGGGCTGCCGGCGTCGACATGAATCTGTAAACGGAGAATCTCTGAATAGCCATCTCGCTAGGTATCCCGGGAGAAGACCTTCAATTGACCAAGGTGCCAAAGTTCATGCATGGCCAAGAGCTACCTAGACGTTCATTTGGAAGTCCGTAGGTTAGACCCAAGTCTATTGCGTACCCCCACCGGCTAAATGTCGCCGTAGACATACCAATAAAGAGTCTCATGCACCACCAGCGTTTTCACGAATACCTTTCTGCGTTTTCACGATTACTTTGCTGAATATGTAAGTATGACGGCAGAATGACAACACGTAGTTGGCTCTTAAATTCTGACTTTTAAAAACCTGCAGGAAACCCGCCCTCTAGGAAATTTACGAAATATGCTAAGTACCGAAAAAGGTGATGATACGTGAGGATGAATAGAGCACGAGCCATACGCTAGATGTAAAGTCATTGTGTGATGTCTGAGTTTGGCTCCGGTGTCCGCTGCCTCGCTATGGTTTTCAGCAGGATGCAGGATTGATGGACTTTCTGGTGATGGACATGTCTAATAGAATTCATTTTTTTTTTAAAAAAGGGTTCATAAATTCTATTGAGCAATCTCTGGAGCCTACTGTCCGTGCTCTGGCCTGTTATCGCATGGTATCCTGTTCTGGCCCTATTACCGTACAAAAATCTGCAGAGGTTGGGTGAACGATGGACGGCCCTACCTCGAAAGGTCACAGCGGTGACTGATGTATCGAGAGCCTGTATAAGGGCGACAGCCTTTCTGGTGATCCTATCTAAAGCCTACTTTAACACCCACCATTGTCGGCATGGTCATGTTTGAGCCTAGCTATACCCGGCAGGGGTTTTTCTGACAGGAACGAGACTATGGATATCTATAGCTTGGATGATTGCGTACTCTTATTGGCGATAACGTTGAGTAAAGTGCTGAAAATTTGGTATATTAGCGAGACATACTACGCCGTATAGATCAATCTAACCTTGAGCTGGGAAATGCTCCACCTTGATGCACTGATTTATTCTCCTCGCTAGTGGTATTTACTGTTCATTCAGTGGGAAAAAAAACAGTTACGTCGGTGGTTGAAATTGTCAACAACTTTGCTATCAGGAAGACAACTCCCTTAACCAGTTGCAGTCAATCGACCTTGTGAGAAAAAGACTTTCATTCAGCTTGGCTGAAGTGCAAGTGAAAGATATCGATAATATTGTGGTTGGTGTTGATACTCACGCTCAACGCCATCTTGCATCATCTGACATCAGAGGAAAATCTTGCGTGTGAAGCACACCATAAGAAGTCGAGCCTTCTCCTTGTCGCTGCCCAGTCTCAATCAATCTTATTCATTTTGACTTCCCAATACCATACCACGTCCCTAACAAATATGCAACTCTTCCGATTTACGGGCGCGCTTATATGGTTCGCAATCTGCTGTCAGAGTCACCAGCAACGCCTGTGCTCAGAAAGAGTGCCAAATTTTCCCAGACAGGAATTGCTAAACTCACCTCGCATTTACCTGATCGCAAATCTCGCGAGGTCAACGCCACCTAGCGAAGGGAAAGCCCATTCGCGCAATGTTGGCAACCCATACGGCAGTAACATCATCGAAGTCCCAGGCGACAAAGCAAACCAGTACAAATATGTGGTTCGTTTCAATGGCCCAGCAGAGGGAGAAGACTGGAGTGTGGTGATCTGGAATAAGCTTGGACCAGACGGTATTCAGGGCGGTTGGTACGGCAAAGCTTGCAGGAGATTCACTCTTGCCGCCGGCCAGTCGCGATTTATAGCCTTTGATGAGAATTCCCAGGGTGGATGGGCCGCTGCGCCTGGAACTGCTATCCCTTTGGATCCTAAAGGTGGTTATGCGTCGACGTGGGGAGAGTTTGACTTTGGCTCATCTGTGAACGACGGGTGGTCCGGATTTGATGTATCTGCAATCCAAGCACAGAACGCTGGCCTGGAGATTCGAGGTATGCAGATATGTGATGTTCTCACCCATATCTGCTCAGCAATTACTCGAGATGCAAGTCATGTCCAGAACGCCTACACATGGGATCTTGCCGATGTCCGTGGAATTGGTGGCAATCTTGCGCCAGCAGACTCCAGGTAGCCCTTGATTATGCCAAATGAGAGGTGTATGGTCTTTGCCAGGAATTCAAGGAATATACAATCAGCTTTTGCTTATGGGACGTCCTATTACGGCAATTCACAATTTTGACGACACTTTGCTTCCTTGGACCCGCTTCAATAGCTATTCACAAACTATTGGACTCAGTCATCGTCATTTCCTCTTTTGTGCTCCCTGTGCTGCCATTATGAATCCTTTCAGCCCAGCTGATCACATTCCTTGATCAATCTCAATGTTTTGCTCGCAGCATTTTTTCGCTTCCTAAAAATATGCATCGATGAACATCATATCATTGAAGCATACGAATATGGTACTAGGCAATGTTCTGACGTAAGGCCATCCATGGCTCTTCATCAAAGATCCCCTTTGTCCTAAAATCACTACTTAAGCGGGAAAAATTAGGTTTCATGCACTTTGTTTTCTATGAGTCTATTACACCAAGTACTCTCTTATTGGGAAAAAATATATATTTTGGTGCTAGAATGAGACATTAAAGCCATCCAGACGTTACTTAAAACGCTCATCTTTAGACATTCCAGGATCGCTTCTAGAACTATCCAAGAGTCCAATAATGACCTTTGGGCCGATCCGAGTATTCAAAATTCCAGAAACTCAGACGCATCTGGACTCCGTGACTTGGGGAAATTGGATATGTCATCACGTGGTAGGCCCGCGAACTGTTACTGGCCGAGCCCTTCGGAGGCCAAAATTCTCTAGCACCACCGATTATCATCCAAAATCACTCTGAAAATGGAGCCGACTCAATACAGGATGGCTTGCAACCCTAATGTACCGCGTTCTACCAACCCAGCGTGTATGACTGCCCAGGGTAGACTTGTCACATACCAATTGCGGGTGATCCAGCAACCAGAACGTGCAAGAGCTTGTGGCTTCGGGAAATCAGGTGAGCTTGCATCTGATTAGGGTGTATCATTTCTGACATCCATAGAGCCTTCGCAGACCACCGTTTCATTGACCCTCCACCTGTTGTCCAGTTTCGCGCCGTCGAGACTTTCCCATGTCTATCTGCAAGTGAAAATGATGTCACATTCAACTATCAGTCGCAATTCTTCCTTCTCGTCACCATAGAGCCTCTCCACCAGCAAGCCACTAGCAAATCGTCGTCTCTTCTGATTGGGGACAGATTCGCAAGTATCGCCCACACGAGAAGACCATACCCGGCAGGCTATTTTGTCTTTTCGGATTTAGCCGTGCGCACTGCAGGGCAATATTGTTTAAAGTTTTCACTCTTTGAAAAATCTATGAGTGTTGGGTCGAGTGGCAGGTATTTCACATCTCCATTTTCAAATTCTGATGGTACGAAAGCGAAAGCTGAGCCCCGAAGATCGCCGCAAATGTTGCGGTTTTGCTTAGAAGTTGATTCGCTTCCATTCACTGTATTCAGACCGAGAAGCTTTCCCGGAATCCTCACTAGTACACCCTTATCTCATGGCCTTGCCGAGCAAGGTTGTCGGGTTCGCATAAGGAATTCTCAATTGACAATTCGGGGCGAGCCGAATGAGGTAGACGAACATGCCTTACAAGGCTCTGGATCGTTCACAGCATAACAAAGATGGTGATAGAAATTTCATCGACATTTGCGTAGAGATCTTTCAGACTTTCCAGGATATCGAAACAAATTTTGAAATTTTCCATGACCCTCGAATTTGCGCATGACCTGGTCATTCGGGGTGGTAGGACAATGTTCTTTCAGCCAGGCTTAAAACCCCATTCATCATTGCTGTCTGTTATCCTCATTCGCTGCGCGTCATTGTATAGACAATTGCAACGGATGGTTTATTTGGTTCGAAAATTTATGCCACGTGACTGACGATGTTAGTCAGTCATGGAAATCTGCTCAGAGCAAGTCATCAAATTTTCGTCAAGTCCTTTCCGGACGATGTGCAATCTCGAGTAATGTTGCATGATAATCAGCAGTACTGTTGGTCCGAGGATGACAAAAGTCCCGGCTTCCCACTGCCTCAGCGCGAGATCCTAACACCTCTAACGCAGCGGTCGCCGGCGGGCTGTTCATGTTCAAGAAATTCATCACACCGAATGACGAGTGACTTTGTATTCGGTCAGAGGGACAACCCAGAGTACCGGCATGCATTGCTGTGCGGAGATGATAGAGCAGCGTGAATTCCAGTTTCAACTTGATACTGTATATCGCGGCTTGTAGACTGACTTGTATGAAATGTAGCCTGTACTCCGTCAGGAGAAGCAGAATATTGAGGATAAACACGAAACCGCTGACGCAAAGCAGATGAGTGGTGGCTGGAGGTTGCTCGCGGCCGCGAACTCTGGCAACACATATCAAGTTGCGCATCGCCTCATTCATATAGACGCAACATATCATACTCTCTTGCACACAAAAGCCGACCAATTGGATACGATTGAAGATGGCAGCCGGTCGAAGAAAGTGGGTGTCGTCGCTGATTCGCTCGAAGAAGAGAATTGTCATTGGGATATGTAGGATGCAAGCATTCACGACGATCATCCAGAGCACCCATCGTACCTTACTGGTATCAAGAACAACGAGGCGCAGGCGAGAGTAGCACACGACAGCCTGACCAGTCACCATTACGTACCACCCGATGATGAAGAACACGGACGTCGCCAGTGTGGATTGTTGAGATGTGTCGCAAATGATGGCAGAAACAGCGTGCACAAGAATGCCCCAGCATGAGGCCTGCATGCTCCAGAAGTAGAGAGCGCGATGGTTTTTGACAACGTTGAACGTGATGAACACCATTTCCATGGCATTATATATGGCAGTAGCGAGCATAGATATGACGATAATGTTTGAGATGTTTTCTTGGAGGACGACTCCTACTTCCGGGGACAGATTGGCCATGAAAGTATCCATGGTTACGTAGATCTTTCTTTGCGGTTTTTTCTGCGGGATCAGAAGATATTGAATGCTGTAAGATGAGGTGGAGTGCACTGGGCTTTAAAAGTCAATCGTGAAGCCAAGGCCATCATGCATTTATGTGGGGCCATTCCTATGGGGAGAATCAAGACGAGGCTTTTTGAGCCAGGCCGGCACCAGGACACGACTCAAGAGTCCTAGGAGCAAGCTCACTCCCCGGACCATTGATTTTATTTCCTGATTCCAGATCAGCGATCGAGGTCTACTGACCAGTCTTCTCCTTACCCGCTTGGGTCAGTGGCCTGCACGTGAAAACAAAGTCTACCCCCACGGTACCGCCATCGGAGGTTCGCTTTGAGGCCTTAATGGGCATTCTGGAAGCATTGCAATTCCCAATACCGGTCGAAGAAGTCTGAAATCGACCGAGCCGTGAATAGGTGTTGCCGAAGCTTGGGTATCCCCTTCTTTACGACTACCAAAAAGTCCCCTGACTGAGAATAGAATCTTTTCTCAAGCATCATTGGATGTCAAAGGGACTAAGCAGAATATTAAGACGAGAAAAATTACAGGGTGAAAGGCGAGAGGAGAAGAGGAAAGCCGTTATTACTCGGTATGCCAATGCTATGAACGAGCTTGAACGTTGGACAGGTATAGCCCGCTTAGTGAACTTTTGCAAATTGTATATACCGGACTGACAAATCATTTTTCAAATCACCAATTTTCGGCTTATACGCACTTTGACCGGGGTGTTGTGAGTAATTATGACACCAGATCAGCCATCTAGCGGATTTGACGTCAGCTCATGTCGTAACTATTGTCTTTTGTGCGTGATAGCAAATCGATATGACGAATTCTTTCGTACACCTTTGTCTGTCTGCGCTGTCACACAATATACAACGCGCCTTAGAGGTCCATTCTCACAGTGGCACACATCTGATGTACATAATCCCAGATCCATGTTGATGATCGTGGTTTCTTCGGACGGAACTTCGTAAGCGCCGGCGTCAAGCGATTTGAAAGAAAAGTTAGCATGCACGTCAAGCTAGACTGAGAGAACCCATACCTGAAATCGAGCCTCTTGTCAGCGCTGAATCGCTACTATCGGCAGAACCAGATTCAGACGCAAGAATTGTCTGAAACCACAGATCGATGTTGCTCCGGGTTGCCGCGTCGGCTGAAGCGTCTGAGTGTATGACCGTCTGTTCACTCGAGTGGCGGCGCGGCTCTCGTCGTTTACGGTGACCTTGACGTCTCAGAGATCGCGCAGTCGTGCGACCATTTTTTCGTAGAATATGGTACTTTTTGCCTCGTAAGGATTCAACGCTTCTGTTCACGCCAAACCGTTGTCTGTATGCGTCCGGGAGATCTTTCCATGGCAATGAACGGTTTTCGTCTAACCATTGCAAAAGGTTCTCTTCTTCTTGCACCGACCAACTCAAAGTGCCACGTGGAGACATTGTGACTTTTAAATTGGTGCTAGCGGGACGCTTGTGACCGTTTGTTGAAGGAAGTCGGCTGACTTTTTAAATTCTTGCTAGGGTCAGTCAGAAGCATCATTCACTGGGGAAGTCGGTCAAACTTTTTCGAGTCAGAATCTGTTCCATGGATTGATCTGATGAGCCATATTGAGGATTCTGCACCCGAGAAGTGCTTGGTATCACAGAACATCACCAATTTATGATTCTTAGAAATCTGAGGTTTTTTTTTTTTTTTAAAAAGAAATTTTTAAATTTATTTTTAAATTAAGCGTCGCTCCTGAGCGACAACGACCATCCATATTGTGCACTACTCAAATGGCACAGCCGTGATGAAATAAAATCTGTTTAGAGCAAGTCTTGCATTTTCACCTTGCATGTTTTTGCATGTTGAGTTTCCCTGTTGTACTTTGACCTGTTGTGCTTGGCTGTTGAAGTTACCTGTTGAAGTTACCTGTTGAATTGACCTGTTGAAGTTGGCTGTTGAAGTTGGCTGTTGAAGTTGGCTGTTGAAGTTGGCTGTTGAAGTTGGCTGTTGAAGTTGGCTGTTGAAGTTGGCTGTTGAAGTTACCTGTTGAAGTTACCTGTTGAAGTTGGCTGTTGAAGTTGGCTGTCGAAGTTGCCTGTTGAATTTCTACATGATAACTACCGTTGTTTAGTTTCATCCAGAACCGTGAAAAGCTCATACTCGCAAATTCTCTAAACCATGTGGCTTCACATACTTTGACGTAGCTCCAAATTCCAAATTTTATTGTTGCGGCAGACTTCAATTGCTTACTCAGAACTTCTGCACAAACCTTATAAAAGCTGCCCGGCTTTTTGCCTTTGGTAAATTCGCCGTTCTAAAACTTCTCTAGCACAACATGGTTGGAATCAGAAATGTTTCCCGGCCTACCAAACACGAAGACTTTCGACGTCGATTGGAGCGCGCTTTATCGCTGTCACCTTCCGATTCGGACAGTGCACAAGGTTCTTAATCATCGGCAGAGGGTGACACTACCGATATTGAATCTCTTGCGGAGAACGACTTTCCCGGTCTCCAGCGTGAGTCGAATTCATTTGGTAGTATCTCGCAAGATGCCACCGAAGACTGGATACAGAGAGAGGATGTTGGAAGAGAGCAAAACATTGAAGGAGAATCTGAAACCCCGGACAATCGTATCATGATTGCCTTCCAGTGTATTTCCGAGTAAGTGTCTGACTCTGCCGTTAAATTAATTTTAACCTCGCTGCTACTGTAACTATGCATCTATCAGACTAGACACCCGAGTGAAGTAAGTCGGAAGTCCTTCTAAGAAGCGCCACCACTGATACCATTCTAGGTCGATCCAGAGCTCGCTGAGCAATGTTGCAGATAAAACTGAAACCATTTGCAGTGATCTGGATGACATTGTTCAACGACTGGTAGCTGTGGAGGCAGCAATTGAGACCATAGCTTCGGAGACCCAGAGCACTACGGGGGAGAATGATTGACTGGGTAAATGCGTTGTCGCCAATGAGGTTTCGGAATATGAAGTGATTGACTTTTTGTAACCAATGCATTGCTAAATTCTGAATATGACCACTCATCTGCCCCTATTCCACGGTATCTAGCTGCTTCGCCAAGCCGAGTAGAGTTCAAAATAAGATTCCTTAGTATTAGTGGCCTGGCATGTTCAATTCAAAAACTGCCACCGGTCTAAATCATATCTGGTTTGGCTGATACGCGCACGGATTGCCACGTGCCAATTAAGCTTTATCGTGCCGGTGTTTCAGTGCAATTCGACCCTTACTAAAATTGCCCACTCAAAGGCAAGATCTGGAACCCTGCGCGGCCCCCCCCCCGGCAAATGATCGCTGAGATCATTGAGAAAAAAAATCTACGATGTTACATTCAGTGCTTTGGGTAGATAATTCCAAATCATATGTCCCGTGGCAATCCTTTGATTTGACTTTGCTAAAATTGGCTGAGTGGTAGACCATCTAACATGTCAGTTGCCAAGGCTTACCGTGATTGGTTTAAATATCCGAGCAGCGGAAGATCGTCCTGCAGGAGAGAACGGCGATCACGATCCACCGGGCGGACGTGACGGGCCCGCTTAGCGGTGAACAGTAATGCTTTGAAAACTCATCTACACATTTACTTTCGGAAACTTCTCCATTCAAAACAAGGCATGAATTCGTCTAACAGTTATATCTGATCGTATTGCAGCCGTAGACCGAAGATGATGATGCGGCGATGGGGGTACTTTTCTGCGTCATGATATCTGACATCAAAACACGGCTCCACTATTCTAGATTGGACCCACAGCTACGTAAGGATCATGACGCTTCACACCAGGGAATCAAACACGTTGTTTGCCCCAGGCATTTGCTGATTGCTCGAAGAGGGATTGCCCGATTCGGTGAATCCGGGAAGTGAATTGTGTCCCAAAGATCCTAGCGGGCCGTACTGCTCCGTCCAATTCCCCTGGATCACCCCGGAGCCGGGTAGATAGGATGCTAGTCTGCGGTTCTGGAGAGCGTCGATCGCGTTCCAGCATCGCGTGGTCGCGGACACCAGCTCGCCATGTGTTTGATGCAATATTGGCTGAACGTCGTTCCATGGGATATTATCCTGAGTCGAGACATTCACGGATTCCACTTGCTGCTGGAGTTGACGAATCTCGTTGTGAAGTCTTTTATTCTCGGCCAGAGCGGCTTCTTTGAGCGCAATAGCTTGCTGCAATTTCGAACTCCCTTCGGCTTCAGTGGCTTGTATTCTCTGCAACAACTGAGACTCGTAGGCCTTTTGGTCGTTTTTCTCCGCAAGGGCCGATAGAAGCTCCCGACCAATTTTGTCCATCTCATCAAAGCACTGAGCATGGATAGCCTTAGACTCCTTCTTCCGGTCACTCTTTGACACGAGATGCCCCTAGACGGTATGATCAGCCGAAAGCGCATGGTATCAGCAGTGTTGAGCATCGTGAAGGGTGATTCAAGAGTTGAGGAATCGCAAATAGACCACAATCAACATACTGGGACTTTGGTTGGCTTCGTGACTGAACGCAGAGAAGAGCAGTCTGCACGAGACTCAGAGACCCCCGACGAAGTAGGGCTGAGTGGATTGACGCGGGACCTCGCACGCGTCACTCTGGACCTGCTTCTGATCTCTGACTTCTTTGGGGTGGAGCTCGATTGCTTTGCCATGCTATCTTTTGACAGGCGTGTTTTGGTAGAAGAATGAAGAAAAAGAGATTTTTTTTGCCAAAGATTTAGGGGCCGTTCCTTTAAATAAGGGGAGGTCCGTTGGTAGATGATCTGCAAAGAAGCGCAGAAATATGTGTTCCTGCCAAGTTAATACTAGTTTTCTGAGTCGGAAGTCTCGAATGTGCGTTTACACCGACGACCCAGAATCTGTAAACGTGCCAGAAAATACTGTAAAACATTTACATGCCGCATGACATTGGACATTCTGCATTTGTTGATGTACCGGTATGGGTCCGTAGAAAAATAGCTGCTGCGTATATTAATAGGGTCTCAAAATGATCCCCAAAGACAATTTTTGATACACACATGAATGACTTTTTGCGGCATATATACAGAGAGCCGTTAACTACCAAGGAGCCATTCAGTGTATATCTTTTTTTTCGAGTATGGCTTATACAGTACCAGATAAAAATCCACGTGGGTGAGATTATAATCCATATTCTTATTGTTATTACCCTTTTTCTTGGTACAGTGCATGGCCTAAAACCTAATATTGCTATGGTATGGCTCAACAAAACTAGGTTCAGCCAATCACATGGTAACACAACGGGAGACTGTTGGTTCTCAATGCCATTCCCCGTGGGATTTGTCAGGGTTAATCCATTGCAAAAGGTTGCAACGCTACTATCATACAGTACCCCGGCGCAAGACGCCAATCAGAAATGACCTGGAATTACGTGACTCATGGTCTGATCGAGAGAAATATCGGTGTGACCTTGAGACTAGGCACACTGACTCGGGGACCCTTATCGAGAAAATGACCAACCAAGAACCACTATATTGACATTGAAATCACTAATCATGATTTGATCGACTACTGGACGTGCAATTGAGTGTGCCTTCACAATCAATGCCTACTGAGATTGCTCTTCTGATACAGACGGCTCATGTGACTCGTAGTTTCGGAGTTCAGAACACAACGCTACTAATGTTGCTCCCAAATTGATCCCCTGAAGTTGATTCGCGATCCACTCTTTAACGGATGACTCCACATAGGGAAGATCTTCTCCACTTTATATTGCCAGGGTAACCGTTTTGTCGATCCAGTCAATAGAAAGATCTAGAAGCTATTTTCCCTGTATCGAGCCTTCTTCCCACAATCTACTCGTCCACTTGACGCTTCATTCTTTTTGCCTGAGTTTTGTCTACGGTCTAGTACTAGAATTGAACCGCTGGTTCAGGGTCGTGCATGTTTGGCCGGACAAAATACGCTTACATGAATAACTTGGCGACAATACAGACACTGATTGGCCTCCAAATAATGAAGGTCGGTGTCGTGGGCCAGAAATTTCTGCAGGTCCCTTAGTATCGCAGAATTTATTTCAGTCCCGCGGCGGAGTCTAGTGTGGGATCAACTTCTGCCTCCGACCGTTTGCTTTACAGCAGCAGAAATCTGCATTTGGATGGACGGTCGAAACGGTGCGAGTATATTACAGGATAGCTCAACTTGACTGTCTATTCATATCAAGAATTTTAAAATTGAACATCCTCAATTAAACGACCTTGTTTTAGTTTCAGCATCAGATCACCCACACATGGACAATCACGTCCTCCTCTCCTAAGGCTGTTCTCCCCGACCGGTCGTTTCCGTGGGTTGACGAGAGAGTCGCTCACAGCCCCACTCGAAAGTCTATGGAAGCTGAGAACTTAACTTTTTCTTGCTAATTTTTTGATCAGCATCCAAATTACAGTACCAGGTTCATGAGAGAATTCCATTGTCTGGATGACCTGTAAAATGGATCGAGGCTTATTTCGCCTAATATTCGTCTTACCAATGAGTCTGCGACCCAGCCAAGCATTGACCCAATAAGATCTGAACAGGGCGTCAAGTCATTTCAAGGAGTCCCTAGCGATCATGTCATGATCTCATTACAAGAGAATCACATGTTTACGCAGTAGTTTTTAAAAATCGTCTATCCACCATGTCCACCGCAGAATTTTCAAATCTTTTCACGCTTGGAACAAGTCTTTGGTAATTATGGACACCATCATTACGAGCCTCCCACCAGACGTTGGGACTATCCTAATGAAAAACGTTTCAATCATCCAGGTCGTGTCCATGTTTGCGATCGGCGCATACAATGCCTTTGAAACGGCAATCGTCACATTTGACACATTCAAGCGCTACAGTGGCCTCTATTTCTGGAGCATGCAGGTCGCGTCTTGGGGCATTCTTGTGCATGCACTGCCTGCCATGGCTCGTTTTGTCTCTCAAGCATCTAACCTTTCCACGTCCATCCCTTTCATCATCGGGTGGTACGCCATGGTCACTGGTCAGGCGGTCGTACTCTATTCACGCCTGGATCTCGTTGTCCGCCACATGGAAAGAGTGCGGTGGGTGCTGTGGATGATCGTCGGGAACTTTCTCATTCTCCAGGTCCCCATGACCGTCCTGTTTTTTGGTCTGAACCAAGGCGACGCACGTTTCGCTCGACCCGCCGCGATATACGATCGCATCCAGGTCACCGGCTTTTGCGTGCAGGATTCCATCATCTGCGGCATTTACATCTACGAAGCAGTCCGAGCTCTCAAACCCATGGTTCAGACCCGAGGTCGCAATGGCCGGAATGCCATCATTCATCTACTTTGGATCAACATCATTGTCATCCTGTTGAATATGCTGCTTCTTCTTACGGAGTTCAAGCTGCACTACATTCAAGTAAGCTTCAAGACCGTGGTGTACAGTATCAAGCTGAAGTTGGAGTTTTCTGTGTTCAATCGCCTCCGGTCGTTGATAAGCACGCAGCCCAGTCTATCTCACTATGAGCCCGAAGACTGGCGCAGGCCCAGCAAGACAAGTCTGCTCGACAAGATATTTCCATGGGTGTCCGTCACACCAGATAGAAGTATGAGATCTGAAGCTGATCGAAGAGATGCATCACGAGGGGCGTGTACAGAGGGAAGCTCGAGTCCTGAAAGCCCTTCTGCCACACGACTCTCGGCCACTTCCCCCACAGCCTCGTCAAACAGTCTACCTGCGCTGGAGTTGGGTCTGTCTCAGTTCTCACCCAGATTGGATATATGAGACTGAATCAAGAAGTGCGATATGAGCAATGGGTTTATGTGGACCTCACTGCACGCGAGAGCGCCGGTTGGTGATGCAAAGGAAATGTGATTGGTGCAAGCATAGGAGCCGGTGCGAGCCGGTGAGAAGAATCTTGTGATCTTCGAACAGGATTGGGCGCATCATGCACGAGTTAGAGCTACTTCTTTTATGGCTAGATATTAGGACGCGAATGATAATGATCATTGCAGCGCGAAAATGACAACTTAGACTTTACGCCTTCTTAGCACTATTTGCTTTTGTGTACATGAATCATTTCATTCATTCTTGCCTGTAAGCACCAATGGCATGTAGGTCTCTAGAGAAAAACTCGATACAGTGCTTTCAAAATGAGGTAGTAATATGGTAGACATCTCGAGCAAAGTATGAGTTTGCTTGCTCCAGATGGTGAGTGAGCTGTCGCCAGTAGTATTCACTCATACTGTACCGAATGAGCATCTGTACAGCATATAGGTTTAACGGTGGCACGCAGATAGCACCGGTCACGGTTGACAGTTGAGTCCCAGAGCAATCGCTACCGACTGGCTCCTCATTCAATTGTTGAACAGTAGTACGCAGACTCAATCCTACATGGCCAGACAGGGCAAGTGATCCATTGTCACATATTCTGCGGTGGTGAAAGCCTTTTCGCGGTAAACTATCAGGGTGCAAGGGTCACCACTCCTCGACATACCATTCATTGGCAGGTATAAATGATGCTGTCCGCCATGAAAGGGGAACATCTTACTCGTCTTTCTAGCAGCAAAAATGCCCAACATGAATGAGTATGATCCTTCCCGCGCCTGGTGTTGTGCTATCGTCTCCCTGATCAGTTTTTCCGGGTTATCTTACTTCTCTCTGCTTGTTGCACAGATCCTCTTTTTCCAATCTCCTCCAGTCGGCAATGGATTTTTGATGACGCTTTCTATGGTCATCTTTTTTGCCAGCGTCATTTTATGGTACTCATTGGCCTTACTGAATCAAATCATGTCCACCTTTCGAAAACATCACCGCACAACGTCTCGCAGATCGCAGTTGGAGCTTGGAGCTGTATTAGCCGTCATTTGGACGAGCACTCTTCCAACGGTTCTCCATCTATTTGAATCACGGCCTTCTGTCCAAGTCGGATACACAGTTCTTCTCGCCTCTGTTCTTCTTGGGAGTGTCTTGGACTATGTCGCTTCTGGCCTGGACTCATCGCTCATTCGGATTCGATTTCCCTACCACTGCACCTCGCTCGGCTTACTATGTTTGGCCCCAGCAGCTCAGGCTCTGTTCGAGACTCGACCTGCAAATCCAACACTGGCAACCGAGTTCATCCGGATGGTTGTGAAGAATTGTCTTGGGGCTGCAATCTATGTCACCAGTCCTTTGGAGCGATTCAATATTCTACCTCGGCTGCAGCCCAGTCTTTGTGTGATGTACCTATGTGTAATATACAGCCTAGTGGCTTATTCGAAGGCGCTCATGCAGATCACTGTTTGAAACTCAAGATTTTGAGGATAGTGGTTGCGTTTTCCAGATGAGGAAGAAGGGTTCACTGGTCGTTTCACGTGAGCAGACTTCCAGGGGGAGGGCGGGGGGTTCAGGAGGAATGACGAGATGTGTAGTCTGCTTGAGATAGGCTTTGAGACAAAAAAGCATTCAAAATGATAAAATGGGAATAAAAAAACGAGTTTCTAGTTTACTCGACTGTTTACTGCGTACACGTATACGATCAGTGTCCCAGCGCCAGATGCACACAAAGAGACAGCAGTCATGTAGATCTCCTCTACCGGCTGTAAAGGAGCGAATCAGAAATCAATCCTCAAACAAAGTCTAGCGAATTGAGACTTTGAATCCCCCTGACCAATCTCCAAAGATACGTCTCAAGTCTAGAGGTCTTGCCTGTGAGAATCGTGTTCGACTGATTTATGCTCTCGTCTGTTTTGCTCTTGCTGGATTAACTCTACTTTTGGCAATCTCATCTTTTGACGGATCTGTTCATGAATAAATTTGGTAACATTGTGAGGCATGCCTAAATGGGTGCTATATAGTGCCACTTGTGATAATGATATATCATCGTAAAACCCCAATTCAGGCAGATACTGCTGCTGTGTTTCTATTCCAGAACCATAATTCGACACGAGCCGTGTCAGCTTGATCATGTCCGTCAGGAACCTCAAAGAGCACATGATGTTCGACTTTGACACCATCAAAGCTCAATCTCGACCGCCACCTACCACCTCCGGCTTTGCTGTCAAGGAACAGTCCGCTCGCGCTGCAAAAAAAAGACCAATATGCCACCGCAGCCAGAAAACTGTCACGGGCTCCATCAAAGGTCTTTGTCTTCCTCGCTTGCAAAGTCTGGACAATATCTCGTCCATTTTGATCGTGCGACATGAGTCCCCGTGGGATACATATCAGCAAGCCATCACGTACCACAGTGCAGGAGATGTGACGATTGCCTCTCGTCGCACCCGCCCAAGCCGTATGGTGACCATCAGAAAATACCGCAGAGAAGATGCTCGGGGCCTCATCGATCGATTCGGGCGTCTGGAGCACATCAACATTCTGACATTCTATGAATGTTATCTGGATGGCGATTCCGCGTTCTTCTTAGTTGCCGATCTACCGTTGACTCTCGCGCTTGTCGTCACTTGCACGGATCTGTATCCTAATGAGGCGGAATTGGGATCGACATTGTGCCAGGTTTGTTGCCCACGGCCGTCTCGATGAATTGTGCTGACAGTCAGATCCTCGACGGCATGTGCTATCTAGCTGCCTCTGGCCTAGCGCATCAGGCTTTGGTGTGCTCCAATATTCTACTCGGGCTTGACGGGATCATCAAAATTGGTGAGTCAAGACTCCTCTGTAATGGATCTAGCTCACGAATAGTAGCGGGCCCGGAGCATTGCGTGGACTGTTCGGTACAACAATCCGAAGCCACATGTATCGCCGCCGTCCCGTGCATCACAATGCAGCTCATGCAAAAGTACGACAAAGCGGATGGGGCGATTGGTATCGACGACCTGAAGCGCTGGCCAATGGAGTCTGCTGCAGTGAGCTTTCTGGGCGCGTCTGCGGCGGCTGTATCGATGGAGGTCTTAAAACAGGTAAGTTATTCTGCCCGGGCTCAGAACTTGCTAATGCTTGTTAGCATCCTTTGATCACGGCTAGGCACCACCCGGCTGCGGATCTCCTGTTACTTGCAAGGGCTGCCTTACTTATGACTCGAGTCAATTGCGTTTACCACTCTACGGGGTAGTCTTGTTAGTACAACGCAGGGAATGGATAATTGGGGGTTGTGAATGACGCTCCATCTTTTTCATACGGAAGTACTCGCCATCTATCGTACATCCGGAACACCAGGACCAAGGCAGGTAAGAATTGGAGAATACATGTCGAAAGTCCGGGCCCTTTTGATAGCATCCCACGAACCCCGGATGATGCGTTTGATAGCTTCCAATGTCTCCAAAAAAGCGTCTAAGCCTCGTGATTTGAAGGCTGGTAGTAGTAAACAGTCAGCTCACAACACTCCAAGCAGTGACATTCATGGTCGTTCCTTTGATCGCGCCTGCTCTGACTAAACGCAGAAGTCTCACATGAAGAGCAAAAAAAGAAGTAGATAATCATGAGGGAACCAAATGTAGCTTGCCCAACGCCCGCGTAATACATGAATTTGTAGTAAGACAAGTGGCCGTGAATGTTCAACAACTCAAACGAAAGTCGAGACCCGTGAACACGGCTCGTGATATATCCACCGACAGAGACTGCAGTGAGTGCTAGTATAGCCTGAATGCATTCGAAATAGATTCGACGTTGGCCGTTCTGATGTAGCCACCTCGAATGGATCGCAAGGATCATCCCAAAGATGGAGAGCAATGTTGACATTAGGGCTATGAGGACTGAAACGACGAGAATGTTTTCCATCAGACTTTGAAAGGCAAGGCCCAGTATAGCATGGTTGGTATTGATGAGGTCTGACTCCGCATGGTCCCGGAGGATAATCGCGAAGTGAGATATGGCCGAGTTGAGACCCGCAAAGGCCAGCCACATGATAGCGGGGACGAGAATAATAAGGCGCGTGTAAAGCATGGCGGATCTAGGGTTGGAAGTCATATTGAGGACGGAAGACGTTTGACAGTTGAGGAATAGAGCGGGTCTTGCGTAGTGGAACGAGATAATGTAGGGACGTAAATGAGAAAAGGCCTCCAGGCGCAGTCTTTAAACAATCTTTTCCTGGGCCCAAGGAAGCCTGTTCTCCAGTCAAAATAATGGTCTTCGAATTATCTGCAATCGTAGTGGCGATGCGTGTGAATATTTTCTTCCCGAGTTGATTGGCTAATATACCTGTGAGAGCACAAACAGGGTCTGATTCAGGGAACAGCTCCCCGGGTCATCATAGTTGCTCCCAGGACCTTTCCTCTCATACCAGAACGTCATTCTTCTCAGAGCATTGCTCTTCCAATACTGTACACTTCAAGGTGACGGCGAATGGCTTAGTCCAATTCTCTATTCTAGTCATCTCAACGCTCAACGATGTACCAACATGTTGAGCCATTGATGTTGAAAGGCCAGCATGAGTCTCTCCGTGGTAAATTCAAAAGCATAAGCATTAGTGCAGCATTCATTTATCTTCCTTCAACCCTCACGCCAGTCCTTCATCTCGTCGCTTCCATGATGCGAACGCGTGAGTCCCAGTCACGTCTTAGTCAGAGACAAATCACCGAGTAAGGCACCCATTCTGATCCCTTCTGCATGAATATAGTGGCGTGCTGATCTTGGGCCGATTGACATCTAGTACCTCGGCTGCCCAGAATCCCTCCATCCCAAGATCGCCCTTTATTTACTCAAAGACTGAAGAGCTTGTCTGGAAGTGGGAACAGCTGAAGCTTTGCGGACAGAGTATCAACACCATGCTACAATGTGTGACCTTACCCAGCCACACTGTGGTCAACAAGTCAGACAAAAATTGTCGCTTCGTTTCTGTTGAATTCGGCGAGACTACAGTTCTTCCACTTGCCAAAGTGACCAGTCTGCAACCCTTGGATTATCATTTGGGTATTTCCTGCGTGGCCACCGAGAAGGACAGGAAGCTCATCATTCTTGGGATCGCAGGAACGAAAAATATCTCAAGCATCAAAAAGCTGGCGCTACGACTCTGGAATCCCGTTGTGACGGCTCCTCCGCCGGCCTTATACAGTTGGTCCACCGAATACTGGGTGTCGGATTCGGTCGTGATCGATGTCAGATCAATCGAGGGCACAGATTTGTTGGACGAAGCTGTACGGGCAGGACGAAGCGTCGCCAAAACATACGTCTGTATCGGTCTTCCCGCAATTTCCTTCGGCCCCCTGTTCAATACCCTTGTGTCCACATGCAACGTGAACGCAGCCTGCTTCAATCTCGCCATCGGATATATCTGGATGGCGGCGGCCGTTGATCCGACAAAGCTCGAGGTGGAAGGAGAGGAAGGTTCTGGGTACTTTGGCAATTTGTTTCTGTCGATGATCAATGATGAGACTCAAGGGTCATGGCTTGTAGAGGCAAAGCTGCGGTTCTGGCTCGAAGGCACTTCTCGGATGAAAGCTTGTGTCCTTGCCGAGCTGTTGGAGATGAGGGATATCCGCATCACGACAACCCACAGGCCCATCGCGCGGTCCTAACGATGTCGGTCCATCGGATCCAGCCGTTTGCACTGCTGCGTAGCGCCACTTGGAAAATGAACCTTGTAGCTAAGCGGCCTTGAGGTGCATACAACGCCCATGATTGCGCGTTTCCACTTCTGCATGTTTCTTACACCACAAACAATGACCGGTCCTGTCAAGCTTTCGCAGAATTCATGGACACTTTGATGTGACAAATTTACAAGCTTACATGCCGAACCAAATAGATACTGGCTCTCGCGGGCATCGTGTATCCAAGATCGAGTGTCCATCAATCGAGTGAACGAGTTTCAACATCTCTGGCTACCTTTGTAATTTGTTAAACCCCGATGCATGTGGAACCAGTTATGCCACGCAATACTAAACACTATGGCTTCACCACTCAAGTCACCACTTTCTTCACCAGAGGATACCGCGAACAGATCGTCCCATTGCCATATAAATCGTCGTTGGCCCACTCAAATAATCCAATTTAGTCACTCTACTTGACACCAGCTCGTCTTTGAACATGGACCCGGGGAGCTGTGTCAGCGACGAAGAAAGCAAACAACTTCACGGTGAGCTCCGACACGTCTCAGATACTCCCTGCGTTGGTATCGCAGATCAGCCGACACAGCAGACCGTCGTCTTCGGAATCTCGCCTGCATACGTGAAGAACTGGGATACGACCGATGCCTTTCGCGAGCTATATCAAAACTGGTAC